>JBAKBP010025078.1:0-33980 GCA_037953745.1 Lithodes maja | reverse complement strand
CATATACTTCTTAACTCCATCCTTCCACCTCTCTCTCGGTCTACCTCTCCCCTCTGTTCTTCCACCTTGCTCTCGTACACTCTCTTAGTAATTCTCTAACTTCCCATACATTCCACATGGCATAACCATCTCAAGGTGTTCCTTTTCACACTTTCCAGCACATCTACTTCCACACCACACCGCTCTTGTACTTCCTCATTCGTTTGTCTATCCCTCCATGTAACTCCGCACGCACTTCTCAAGTAACTTATTTCCAATCCTCTCACTCTTGGTTTGAGTCTCTTCACCAACGTCCATGCTTCGATCCTGTAAGTCAATGTCAGGATTACCACACTGTCATGCAAGGACTTCTTTACTTCCATGCTGACCACCCTATTTCTTATTACTGCTTTCAGCGTTCCTATAACCCTCTTCCCCTGTTGCACCCTCGCCCGCACTTCTTCATCCATACTCCCATCTTTACCCCACACACTGCCCAAATACTTAAATGAGCTGCCAGAGAAAGTGGTACAATGTAACACAATTGACACGTCAAAAAGAGTCGACATCCATTTCCGGGAGGTTGGAAAAATAGATGAAGCATCAGTAGTATAAAACAAATAGATGAAGCATCAGTAGTATAAAACAAATAGATGAAGCATCAGTAGTATAAAACAAGTAGATGAAGCATCAGTAGTATAAAACAAATAGATGAACCACCAGTAGTATAAAACAAATAGATGAAGCATCAGTAGTATAAAACAAATATATGAAGCATCAGTAGTATAAAACAAATAGATGAAGCATCAGTAGTATAAAACAAATAGATGAAGCATCAGTAGTATAAAACAAATAGATGAAGCATCAGTTGTATAAAACAAATAGATGAAGCATCAGTTGCATAAAACAAATAGATGAAGCATCAGTTGTGTAAAACAAATAGATGAAGCATCAGTAGTATAAAACAAATAGATGAAGCATCAGTAGTATAAAACAAATATATGAAGCATCAGTTGTATAAAACAAATAGATGAAGCATCAGTTGTATAAAACAAATAGATGAAGCATCAGTAGTATAAAACAAATAGGTGAAGCATCAGTTGTATAAAACAAATAGATGAAGCATCAGTTGTATAAAACAAATAGATGAAGCATCAGTAGTATAAAACAAATAGATGAAGCATCAGTTGTATAAAACAAATAGATGAAGCATCAGTAGTATAAAACAAATAGATGAGGCATCAGTAGTATAAAACAAATAGATGAAGCATCAGTAGTATAAAACAAATAGATGAAGCATCAGTTGTATAACACAAATAGATGAAGCATCAGTAGTATAAAACAAATAGATGAAGCATCAGTAGTATAAAACAAATAGATGAAGCATCAGTAGTATAAAACAAATAGATGAAGCATCAGTAGTATAAAACAAATAGATGAAGCATCAGTTGTATAAAAACAAATAGATGAAGCATCAGTTGTATAAAACAAATAGATGAAGCATCAGTTGTATAAAACAAATAGATGAAGCATCAGTAGTATAAAAACAAATAGATGAAGCATCAGTAGTATAAAAAAATAGATGAAGCATCAGTAGTATAAAACAAATAGATGAAGCATCAGTAGTATAAAACAAATAGATGAAGCATCAGTAGTATAAAACAAATAGATGAAGCATCAGTAGTATGAAACAAAAAGATGAAGCATCAGTAGTATAAACAAATAGATGAAGCATCAGTAGTATAAAACAAATAGATGAAGCATCAGTAGTATAAAACAAATAGATGAAGCATCAGTAGTATAAAACAAATAGATGAAGCATCAGTAGTATAAAACAAATAGATGAAGCATCAGTAGTAAAAAACAAATAGATGAAGCATCAGTTGTATAAAACAATAGATGAAGCATCAGTAGTATAAAACAAATAGATGAAGTAGCAGTAGTATAAAACAAATAGATGAAGCATCAGTCGTATAAAACAAATAGATGAAGCATCAGTAGTATAAACAAATAGATGAAGCATCAGTAGTATAAAACAAATAGATGAAGCATCAGTAGTATAAAACAAATAGATGAAGCATCAGTAGTATAAAACAAATAGATGAAGCATTAGTAGTATAAAAACAAATAGATGAAGCATCAGTAGTAAAAACAAATAGATGAAGCATCAGTAGTATAAAACAAATAGATGAAGCATCAGTAGTATAAAACAAATAGATGAAGCATCAGTAGTATAAAACAAATAGATGAAGCATCAGTAGTATAAAACAAATAGATGAAGCATCAGTAGTATAAAACAAATAGATGAAGCATCAGTAGTATAAAACAAATAGATGAAGCATCAGTAGTATAAAACAAATAGATGAAGCATCAGTTGTATAAAACAAATAGATGAAGCATCAGTAGTATAAAACAAATAGATGAAGCATCAGTAGTATAAAACAAATAGATAAGCTCAGTAGTATAAACAAATAGATGAAGCATCAGTAGTATAAAACAAATAGATGAAGCATCAGTAGTATAAAACAAATAGATGAAGCATCAGTAGTATAAAACAAATAGATGAAGCATCAGTAGTATAAAACAAATAGATGAAGCATCAGTAGTATAAAACAAATAGATGAAGCATCAGTAGTATAAAACAAATAGATGAAGCATCAGTGGTATAAAACAAATAGATGAAGCATCAGTAGTATAAAACAAATAGATGAAGCATCAGTAGTATAAAACAAATAGATGAAGCATCAGTAGTATAAAACAAATAGATGAAGCATCAGTAGTATAAAACAAATAGATGAAGCATCAGTAGTATAAAACAAATAGATGAAGCATCAGTAGTATAAAACAAATAGATGAAGCATCAGTAGTATAAACAAATAGATGAAGCATCAGTAGTATAAAACAAATAGATGAAGCATCAGTAGTATAAAACAAATAGATGAAGCATCAGTTGTATAAAACAAATAGATGAAGCATCAGTAGTATAAAACAAATAGATGAAGCATCAGTAGTATAAAACAAATAGATGAAGCATCAGTAGTATAACACAAATAGATGAAGCATCAGTAGTATAAAACAAATAGATGAAGCATCAGTAGTATAAAACAAATAGATGAAGCATCAGTAGTATAAAACAAATAGATGAAGCATCAGTAGTATAAAACAAATAGATGAAGCATCAGTAGTATAAAACAAATAGATGAAGCATCAGTAGTATAAAACAAATAGATGAAGCATCAGTAGTATAAAACAAATAGATGAAGCATCAGTAGTATAAAAACAAATAGATGAAGCATCAGTAGTATAAAACATATGAAGATAATAGTAAAACAATAGATGAAGCATCAGTAGTATAAAAACAAATAGATGAAGCATCAGTAGTATACAACAAATAGATGAAGCATCAGTAGTATAAAACAAATAGATGAAGCATCAGTTGTATAAAACAAATAGATGAAGCATCAGTAGTATAAAACAAATAGATGAAGCATCAGTAGTATAAAACAAATAGATGAAGCATAAGTAGTATAAAACAAATAGATGAAGCATCAGTAGTATAAAACAAATAGATGAAGCATCAGTTGTATAAAACAAATAGATGAAGCATCAGTAGTATAAAACAAATAGATGAAGCATCAGTAGTATAAAACAAATAGATGAAGCATCAGTAGTATAAAACAAATAGATGAAGCATCAGTAGTATAAAACAAATAGATGAAGCATCAGTAGTATAAAACAAATATGAAGCATCAGTTGTATAAGAACAAATAGATGAAGCATCAGTAGTATAAAACAAATAGATGAAGCATCAGTAGTATAAAACAAATAGATGAAGCATCAGTAGTACTAAAACAAATAGATGAAGCATCAGTAGTATAAAACAAATAGATGAAGCATCAGTAGTATAAAACAAATAGATGCAGCATTAGTAGTATAAGACAAGATAGATGAAACAAATAGATGAAGCATCAGTAGTATAAAACATAGATGAAGCATCAGTAGTATAAAACAAATAGATGAAGCATCAGTAGTATACAACAAATAGATGAAGCATCAGTAGTATAAAACAAATAGATTAGGGGAGGTGTGGTGGAGTGGTCTTGCCACTGGCCTGGTAATCCAAAGGTCCCGGGTTCAAATCCCGATGTATCAATGGGAAGATATTATTGGGATGGAATTTGTGCTGTACCTGGTATCAGTGCATTACCACAAGCCCACCGAAACGTCAATAAAATACCCTCATTGTTCCCTGATTAAATAGCACTGTATGATTATTCCCATAATCAAAATATGCTATAGGGGTGCAATGCCTGGTGAGTTATCTGCTCAACAGGTGGCGTTGTGTGTGTGTAAGTGTGAGAGTCCGAGTGTAGGGGATGAGACAGTGAAGCACGGGAACGAGATGGCTTCAGAGATGGGGTCGTTTCGGGCCATGAGTGAGCACCGTGCCTCATGTGAAGGCAAGATGGCAGGTGCTCGTTGTACTCTACGTGCTTCACATGTCTCACTCCCTAGACTGGAACAAGACCTCACGGGCTTCACTGTTCATTGTAAAGCGGTGAATGTTTAGGCTCTCAGCCTATGCCCGAGAGGAAGTTAGTTGGAATATAGAAAAAAAAAAAAAAAAAAAAAGATGAAGCATCAGTAGTATAAAACAAATAGATGAAGCATCAGTAGTATAAAACAAATAGATGAAGCATCAGTAGTATAAAACAAATAGATGAAGCATCAGTAGTATAAAACAAATAGATGAAGCATCAGTAGTATAAAACAAATAGATGAAGCATCAGTTGTATAAAACAAATAGATGAAGCATCAGTAGTATAAAACAAATAGATGAAGCATCAGTAGTATAAAACAAATAGATGAAGCATCAGTAGTATAAAACAAATAGATGAAGCATCAGTAGTATAAAACAAATAGATGAAGCATCAGTAGTATAAAACAAATAGATGAAGCATCAGTTGTATAAAACAAATAGATGAAGCATCAGTAGTATAAAACAAATAGATGAAGCATCAGTAGTATAAAACAAATAGATGAAGCATCAGTAGTATAAAACAAATAGATGAAGCATCAGTAGTATAAAACAAATAGATGAAGCATCAGTAGTATAAAACAAATAGATGAAGCATCAGTAGTATAAAACAAATAGATGAAGCATCAGTAGTATAAAACAAATAGATGAAGCATCAGTAGTATAAAACAAATAGATGAAGCATCAGTAGTATAAAACAAATAGATGAAGCATCAGTAGTATAAAACAAATAGATGAAGCATCAGTAGTATAAAACAAATAGATGAAGCATCAGTAGTATAAAACAAATATATGAAGCATCAGTAGTATAAAACAAATAGATGAAGCATCAGTAGTATAAAACAAATAGATGAAGCATCAGTAGTATAAAACAAATAGATGAAGCATCAGTAGTATAAAACAAATAGATGAAGCATCAGTAGTATAAAACAAATAGATGAAGCATCAGTTGTATAAAACAAATAGATGAAGCATCAGTAGTATAAAACAAATAGATGAAGCATCAGTAGTATAAAACAAATAGATGAAGCATCAGTTGTATAAAACAAATAGATGAAGCATCAGTAGTATAAAACAAATAGATGAAGCATCAGTAGTATAAAACAAATAGATGAAGCATCAGTAGTATAAAACAAATAGATGAAGCATCAGTTGTATAAAACAAATAGATGAAGCATCAGTAGTATAAAACAAATAGATGAAGCATCAGTAGTATAAAACAAATAGATGAAGCATCAGTAGTATAAAACAAATAGATGAAGCATCAGTAGTATAAAACAAATAGATGAAGCATCAGTAGTATAAAACAAATAGATGAAGCATCAGTAGTATAAAACAAATAGATGAAGCATCAGTAGTATAAAACAAATAGATGAAGCATCAGTAGTATAAAACAAATAGATGAAGCATCAGTAGTATAAAACAAATAGATGAAGCATCAGTAGTATAAAACATTTCTTAACTTCGTTGTTTACTATGAATTTCCCAGTGGTAATTTGTTCATTCTGTTGCTGGCCTCGTTTCCCCAACTAAATTTCATGCCAACCCAATGTAGGTGTGAGCGGTGAGTGGGGAGAGAACATTCTGCTTTGCTATCCTTACTTTCCACTTTGTAGCAAATTACATTTTAGCATTAAGTCCGAACTGCCTAATTGGGCCTACAAGGTCTGTGCAGTCTGTATATTTATGTAACTATATGTAACTCTCTCTCCCAAATACAATCACAGTGTATTAATTAGTCCAACTTGCCTGTCAGAGTCGGGAGTGGCATACCAAGCTGTAAAGACCAGTGTGTAATCCAACTAACGGCCCAAGTGCTGACATCCGCTGTAACTGCCACGCTCTTTCCGGCAACTTTTACGGGCAATTATAGTCTGGCAGCTTAAAAAATTAAGATCCGTAAATTATACTATCTAACATAATCTACCTTCGGTCTAGTATCCGTTTCCAATGTGCCTCAACAGAGTACGAATAAAACTTGCTCATCGAAAATTGCCGGAAAATGCGTTCGTGTGAAACCCCCTTAAGAGCCGCTGTCACACGAACGCTCTTTCCGGCAATTTTTTGATGAGAAAATGTTTTCGAACTTAATTTTGGGTCTCCTTCGCATTGGAATTGGCAACTAGACTGAAGGTAGATTATGTTAGGTGGATCAATTCTTATGCAACTTAACAATTCAAGCTGTCAGACTACAATTGCCCTAAAAATACTGACGGGAAATACGCTCGAGTGACACCGTCCTTTAAGTTCACAAGGAAGTTGGAATGAACCGGACATGTTTAAGAATACTAACACTGGGCACTATTAGAGGATTGAAATGGATGGCGGAAACTTTGAATGTGCATGGCAAACACGCTCAGTAAAAACGCGCATGATTAAATTACGAGTGTAGTTTATAATGCAGTGGTAAACTCACTGACTTTTCACCTGTTAATTAAAAGAAACCATACACACAATTCATACTAAATTTACTTCCATACGTAAGATCACGACAAGGAACAGAACTTATGTGGGCAACTGTACATTGGCAGTACAATACTCCTTTAAAACAAGGAGCGAAAGGTACTGTACATCACTTATCAATATACCCAATGATTGTTTATACCTGAATATAGCTTTCTATTGTGTTTATAATGCATCGCAAAAAGAGACACGCGAGGCAGATGAAGCGAAAGGAAACTATTATGAGAGAAATAAATGAGTTTGTGCAAAGAAGAAAAAATAAATCGGAGGTAGAGAAGATGGATGATGGTCGCAAGAATACAAAGAAAACGGAGATAGAGAAGATGGGCACAAGCATACAAAGAAAACGGAGGTAGAGATGATGGGCACAAGCATACAAAGAAGACGGAGGTAGAGAAGATGGAAGATGGGCGCACGAATACAAAGAAAACGGAGGTAGAGAAGATGGAAGATGGGCGCACGAATACAAAGAAAACGGAGGTAGAGAAGATGGAAGATGGGCGCAAGAATACAAAGAACACGGAGGTAGAGAAGGTGGAAGATGGGCACAAGAATACAAAAAAAAAACGGAGGGAGAAAAGATGGGAGCAAGAATACAAAGAAAACGGAGGTAGGGAAGATGGAAGATGGAAGATGGGCACAAGAATACAAAGAAAACAGAGGGAGAGAAGATGGGAGCAAGAATACAAAGAAAACAGAGGGAGAGGAAATGGGAGATGGGCACAAGAAAACAGAGGGAGAGAAGATGGGCACAAGAATTTCAGTTAAGGGGAGGTAGTCGCTTTTTCTGGACCCCCTTCTCCCTCATGTTTAGCATAATAGTTTTGAGATTTTAAGACGTTCGTTCCGTTAGTTTGGCGATTTTGAGACCTTTCGCCTCATTTCTTTGTCAATAATAAGACCTTTCTTGCCATTTAGGTGTCGATTTTTTTCTGGCGTTCTATAGGGAGCCTGTAACTTTAGAGGGAACCGGCCTTCGGCCGAGACATTTTTCTACCAAAAAATTTACACATTTATCTTGAAAGGGGGTCTTGGGTTTTTTTTTTTTTTAAGCTTAAAGGAGGTCTAGCGAGGACACTCAAAAATAAATAAATTAATAATTATATAGACCAACAAACAAGCACTACCCCCTTAATAGAATTGCAAAGGAAAAGGAATTAAAATCTGCGAAGGAAATTATGATATAATAAGAGAGTTTGGAACATGGGGAAGATTATATTCCAAGTTGGAAGAGGTCAGTATGTGTGTGTGTGTGAGAGAGAGAGAGAGAGAGAGAGAGAGAGAGAGAGAGAGAGAGAGAGAGAGAGAGAGAGAGAGAGAGAGAGAGACTAATACTAATTATGATATAATAAAAGAGTTTGGAACATGGGGAAGATTATATTCCAAGTTGGAAGAGGTCAGTATGTGTGAGAGAGAGAGAGAGAGAGAGAGAGAGTAATACTAATATTTAATTATTAATGTTAGTAGTAGTAGTAGTAGTATGGTTGTTGTTGTTGCTTTGACTATCATAAGGGGAGTCACCTGTTTTTTTTTATCGCCTTTTATATCTTTCTCTGGCTTGTATCCATTCGGTCCCATTCAGCCTACTGTTTTAAGACGTTTATCCCCATCCAGGTGTCGATTTCTTCCTGGCGAGCGATAGCGAGCCAGCGTTGTATGGAGAAATCCGGCTTCGCCGGAGACATCTTTCTATTGAAAAAATTTACAAATTTTGTCTGCTGTCAAAAACCTTTAAAAATATATGATGGCTCGCTGCCGCTTGCCAGGAAAAAAATCTACACCTAGATGGGGATAAACATCTTAAAACAGTAGGCTGAATGGGGCCGAATGGATACAAGCCAGAGAAAGAGAGAAAAGGAGATAACAAAACCAGGTGATCCTCCTTAACACCATATTACTCAGTTTATCGTTAAGATCTGTTGGTGGCCAGAGGGTTAATTGAGTACGTAACACTTCCCAATCAGAATACGTGAGTATGGATGTATACTGTATACTCAGGCACATACCCCATATCCGAGGGTGGCCGACTCGAGACAGAGCTAGAACAGAAACCACCAAAAACGTTACAAATAAACATTCACACAAATCTAGACCGTCCTTGAATAATCATAATACGATTGTCAAATACTAACTCGAACAAAGTTAACCCCTTCCCTACAGGTGACGTCTTTGTTGTTGGATTTCAGCTGCATTTAGACAACTTTATGAAGCTTAGGAAGGATGTATGGTTGCTAAAAGGATTAATTGAGATAGTCTGTAGCCTATTAATTGACAGACGTCCTTCCGAAGCTGACTGAAATCGTCTAATAGTTTCCAGAATATACTGAACAGGACGTCACCGGTACAGAAGGGGTTAATAAAGGCAGTGTTCTGGTATTGAAAGCTTTACTTTATATACTCTGACAGTGGTTAAGGGGGGTCACCGGATTTTATTATCTTTCTTTCCTTTTCTCTCTTTCCCTGGATTGTATCCATTCGGCCCCATTCAGCCAACTGTTTTAAGACGTTTATCCTCATCCAGGTGTCGATTTCTTCCTGGCGAGCGATAGCGAGCCAGCATTGTATGGAGAAATCCGGCTTCGCCGGTGAAATTTTTCTATCGACAAATTTACAAATTTAGCTTGCTGTCAAAACAAAAATTTAGGCTATATATGCTGGCTCGCTACCGCTCGCCAGGAAAATATTGACACCTGGATTGGGGTAAACGTCTTAAAACAGTAGGCTGAAGGGGGCCGAATGGATTTATGAGTATTTTAGACAGTTTATAGATTTGATTCCTAGAGGTACTTCCTAAACTGAAGCTAATCGTCATGAATAAACCAGATGCTACAAACAACAAGGCATCATCAACACACTGAGAGGGTTAAGCTTGTTTTTGACAGTGGTGGACCAGACCCGAGGACCCTGTTTCCCGTGATTGTTTGTGGGGACAACAAGGGTAACTCGCTTGTGTTTACATTCTACGGGAAGGCGGGGTCTGTCGGAGAGATGCAGTGGGTCATTTCAAAATGTTGTCATCGATATTTAGTAGAATTATTATATATAGGCATGTCTGTAAAGGATTATGTTGAACTTTATTATATATAGGCATGTCTGTAAAGGATTATGTTGAACTTTATTATATATAGGCATGTCTGTAAAGGATTATGTTGAACTTTATTATATATAGGCATGTCTGTAAAGGATTATGTTGAACTTTATTATATATAGGCATGTCTGTAAAGGATTATGTTGAACTTTATTATATATAGGCATGTCTGTAAAGGATTATGTTGAACTTTATTATATATAGGCATGTCTGTAAAGGATTATGTTGAACTTTATTATATAGAGGCATGTCTGTAAAGGATTATGTTGAACTTTATTATATAGAGGCATGTCTGTAAAGGATTATGTTGAACTTTATTATATATAGGCATGTCTGTAAAGGATTATGTTGAACTTTATTATATATAGGCATGTCTGTAAAGGATTATGTTGAACTTTATTATATATAGGCATGTCTGTAAAGGATTATGTTGAACTTTATTATATATAGGCATGTCTGTAAAGGATTATGTTGAACTTTATTATATATAGGCATGTCTGTAAAGGATTATGTTGAACTTTATTATATAGAGGCATGTCTGTAAAGGATTATGTTGAACTTTATTATATATAGGCATGTCTGTAAAGGATTATGTTGAACTTTATTATATATAGGCATGTCTGTAAAGGATTATGTTGAACTTTATTATATATATAGGCATGTCTGTAAAGGATTATGTTGAACTTTATTATATATAGGCATGTCTGTAAAGGATTATGTTGAACTTTATTATATAGAGGCATGTCTGTAAAGGATTATGTTGAACTTTATTATATATAGGCATGTCTGTAAAGGATTATGTTGAACTTTATTATATATAGGCATGTCTGTAAAGGATTATGTTGAACTTTATTATATATAGGCATGTCTGTAAAGGATTATGTTGAACTTTATTATATATAGGCATGTCTGTAAAGGATTATGTTGAACTTTATTATATATAGGCATGTCTGTAAAGGATTATGTTGAACTTTATTATATATAGGCATGTCTGTAAAGGATTATGTTGAACTTTATTATATAGAGGTATGTCTGTAAAGGATTATGTTGAACTTTATTATATATAGGCATGTCTGTAAAGGATTATGGTGAACTTTATTATATATAGGCATGTCTGTAAAGGATTATGTTGAACTTTATTATATATAGGCATGTCTGTAAAGGATTATGTTGAACTTTATTATATATAGGCATGTCTGTAAAGGATTATGTTGAACTTTATTATATATAGGCATGTCTGTAAAGGATTATGTTGAACTTTATTATATATAGGCATGTCTGTAAAGGATTATGTTGAACTTTATATAGAGGCATGTCTGTAAAGGATTATGTTGAACTTTATTATATATAGGCATGTCTGTAAAGGATTATGTTGAACTTTATTATATATAGGCATGTATGTAAAGGATTATGTTGAACTTTATTATATATAGGCATGTCTGTAAAGGATTATGTTGAACTTTATTATATATAGGCATGTCTGTAAAGGATTATGTTGAACTTTATTATATATATAGGCATGTCTGTAAAGGATTATGTTGAATTTTATTTCATGGCCTTATTATCACAAGCGTATTTTAGCTTGTATTTCTGCTAAATAAATACACGTAACTTCTATACAACCTGAAACAAGCAAGTGGTTCCTTCCCGCAGGTGTGTGTGGGGGTCAACAAGGAGAGAGAGAGAGAGAGAGAGAGAGAGAGAGAGAGAGAGAGAGAGAGAGAGAGAGAGAGAGAGAGAGAGAAAATGAGAGAGAGAGAACAAAAAAGAGAGAAAGAGAGAGAGAAAAAAAGAGAGAATGAGAGAAAAAGAGAGAGAGAGAGAGAGAGAGAGAGAGAGAGTCAGTGGTGTTTATATGCTGATAGTTCAATTGGCCCCTTGTAAGCTTCGGACTATAAGGACTTAAGTTGTAGCCATCACTATTTAGTTGAAAAATGTGGCAAATTAGATGAAATATATTTATTGTACAGTCATGAGCATGTGTAAAGTTACTCTGAAAATCCATTGTAACTCAGCAAGGGACTGGAGATCTCGAAAAGGGGCTCCAATCCTGATGCTATCCTTGACTTACAGTGTCATTCAGTACCGGTGACGTCCTTTTCAATATATTCTGGCAACTATTAGACGGTTTTATTCACCTCAGGAAGGATGTCTACCCGTTAAAGGGTACAGACTATCACCATTAATCCTTTTTAGCTACCATATATCCTTCCTAAGCTTCATACAATAGTCTAAATGCAGCTGAACTGAAAACAAAAAGACATGGCCGGTACTGTAAGGGATAATAATTTAGGACTGGTCCTCTTCAGGTGAATTTGATATGAATTGAAACTATAGTATGAGTGCATGATTTGTGTCTAAATAAGTGAGTTACATATATTCGTATCCAGAGTAGCTATGAGCATAATGCCCAATGCTATATATTATTATATTTAATTATTTAACCCATAAACTGTTACAATTTCAGAGTTATAAAAAGGCATGCGATTATAAACACACACACACACACACACACACACACACACACACACACACACACACACACACACACACACACACACTATTGTGGATTAACCCCTACTGTACCAGAGGGTATTACCATATAATGTACCCTCCAGTACCAGGCAATGAGGCCAAATTGGCTTCAGAGTCGAGAGAATACCCTACCCTTCCACCTCAAAAGTTGGAGGAATATGAGCCAGCTAGTCTGTGAGACTTTAAATATAAGCTGAGAAGTGTTGCTAAGGTCTCAAAACAGTGCGTACAACTCAAGGTACCTGGTACCGCTAGATACGGGCAGTTACCAGCACTGACTGCAATCTTCCGTCGGTGGTACTGACGAGTGACTTTATTACTGACGGTGATTCACCGTCGCTGGTACAGTATGGGTTAAGGGATTTTTTCCCCTTCTTCGTCATGTTTAGCTCCATTAGTTTTGAGATTTTAAGATGGTCTCTCTTTTAGTTTGGCGATTTTAAGACTTTTCGTATAATTTAGACGTAAATTTTGTTCCTGACGAGCGATAATGAGCCTGTACACACATATACTGTATTTATAGAAGGAGGGAGGAGGGTCTTGGGGGTATTTTTTAAAGCTTGATGGAAGACTATGGAAAAAACAACACTTCTCTTAAAAACGGAAGGCATATCAAAACACAATTACTTCTAAAAAATCCTATGGAAAGAAAACAAAAACCAAGTGACTCTATTTGTGAAGGGTCAACTAGTGCAACATTATTCGACACACAGACCTGACACACAAGGGTTGCTGGGAATGGACAAATCAATGTGTCTCACGTCGCCGAGGACTTTAAAACGATTGGCATATGCCACCAAGAATCAAACCTTTGATTAAACTCATTCAGTACCGGTGACGTCCTCTTAACTTTATTCTGGCTACTATTAGACGATATCATTCAGTTTAAGGCATACAACAATTAGTATGCTGCAACTATCTCACTTAACCCATTTACTAACACAGATCCTTGTTAAACTGCAATAAATCGTCTAAATATAGCTAAATTATACTGACAAAGACGTCCCTGGTACGGAAGGGGTTAAGTTAAACCCTTCAGTACTAACAGGTCATTTTGACATATATTCCAGCTATCATTCCACGATTATAAGTAAAATGCCCTCCAGCAATCAAAGGAGTAAATAACCCATCTGAATTAACTTACAGACTCCCACAGGTCCCTCCTAAGCTGCATATAATCGTCTACTCATAGACAAAATAAGTAAATATTAGCCTCACCATCCTGAAAGGGTTACCAATGGTTGGGAAGGAATGTTCAAGGTGTCTCTGGGTGCTAAAGACTGAACAAATGTCTGTATGTGTTTGTTAATATCGAACCTTTGATTAATCGTTGCTTTATATGATTTCTAGATAATTAACCTTTAGAAGATCCGATACGCATTTCTTTTCCGTGTTCTGGCAATTATTACACGATTTTACTCAGATTAGGAAGGGTATATGGAAGTCAGAGGGTTAATTGAGATTGAGTTGAGATTGAGATTGAGATTGAGTTGATTGAGAGGGTTAATTGAGTTTATCCTTATAATTCCCACAGTTCCTTCCTAAGCTGTATAAAATCGTCTAATGCTAGTCTTAATAAACTGTTAACACGTGTCATATCCTCAAGGGGTTAAAATCAAACCTTGCATTAATCGTCGCTTTATTTGATTCTTAGCTAATTAAGAATGATATCTATGAATGAAAGAGGTAAAAAACGATCTCGGGTATCTCTCCACTCCCACAGATCCTTCCGAAGCTGTATATAATACCCAGGGATCCAAAATAAAACTCAAAATAGCTTCCTCGTATTGCCGGAGTGATTGGGGTGGACAGATCAATATGTCTCTGAGGACTTTGAAGGATTGGCCCGTGTGTACCGGCAGGAATCGAACCTTTGATTATTGGTCACGTGTCTTTGGATGTTGACGCCATTTTGCCTGTTATTGTGGTTCAAAATAAATTATCCTAATCAGATTCGGAATGACTACTAGCAATCAAAGGGTCTAACTCTAAACTATCCATATAAATATTAGAAAACCAACATATACAGTATTTCCAAAGCTAAATACAACATCTAATGACAGCCAAAGTAAACATAAGAAAGGTATTATCGTACTGAAAGGGTTGACAAGGTACTTTGAAGGATTGTCCCGTGTGTGTGCTGGCAGGAATCCAACCTTTGATTCATTAATGGTCACTTGGCTTCGGATCCCAGTTTGCCTTACCGTGTGGCTAAAAGTAAACGATTTTATACAGATTAGGAAGGACCTATATTAATAAAAAAATAATAATATGTCTATACACCTTATACCTTCAACAGTTCCTTTCTAAACTGTATACACTCTTCAAATGATAGCCAAAATAAACAAAGGAAGACATCATCGTATTCAAAGGGTTAACAATCTGCTGGAGTGATTGGGGTGGACAGATCAATGTGTCTCTTGAGGATTTAAAAGGATTGTCCCGTGTGTACCGGCAGGAATCCAACCTTTGATTAATGGTCACTTGGCTTCGGATCCCAGTTTGCCTTTTATTGTGGCTAACATTAAACAGTTTTATACGGATAAGTAAGGACCTCTGATAATCAAAGGGGTAAAAACTATATCTCTAGACTATATAGCTCCTACAGATATTTCCTAAGCTGTATATTTCATCGAATAATGTCGAAAATACACTAAACACAAATGTTAAAACTATCACTATAGACTATAATTATGGCTCCTACAGATCTTTCCCTAAGCTATATATTATCATCTAATAATGGCGAAAATAAAATAAGAAAGATGTTATCGTAGTGATAGTGATTGGGTCGGACAGATCAATGTGTCTCTGAGAACTTTGAAGGATTGTCCCGTGTGTGTGCCGACAGGGATCGAACCTTTGATTAATGGTCACTGTGCTTGGTTGTTGAGCGGTATTTGTCAGGTCATTCTCTAATTGGGAGGGTAACTGTATCAAGGATTACCTTTATTTTAGACACACCTATATATTTGCTTAAGGTTGAAGGGTCTCTCTCTCTCTCTCTCTCTCTCTCTCTGTTTGTTTTAAGCCGAGTTCTAAGATGAGTAAAACTGTCAAATATTAGCCGGAACAGAATGAACAGACGTCAAGGTACTGAAGGGGTTACGCTGGTGTCACACTAGCGGTTTTTCCCTGAACAATTCCATCTTAATATATATATATATATACCGAATATATATTTGTTTTCTTGTTTTTTTTCTTTTTTCGTTTATCTATTCTTGAATTTGCCGCTATCTTCTGCTCTTGTATTTTCAAATGTTCCCTCACAAATGTTCCCTCACATACTGTATGTGTTTTGAATGATTTTTGTTTCTATTCGTCATTCCCTTTCTTAGATCGGTCCACCCAATTCGTTACGTAAATGTTATTCTTTATTTGTTTTATCTTTACCAGTAGGAAAACACTGGCAACATCACTAAAACAACGACAAGAACACTAACAACAACAATAATAACAACAATCACACACAGCAATAATAATAACAACAAAACTAACAACAACAATCACACATAACAATAATAACAACAGCGCTAACATCAACAACAACAACAACAACACTAACAACAATAATAACAACAATCACACAGAGCAATAATAATAACAACAAAACTAACGACAACAACAATCACACATAACAACAACAACAACAGCGCTAACATCAACAACAACAAGCCTCTCTCCCAGCCATTACAACTCGTACATCAGACAAACAAAAACTTGGGAGCAATTTGCACTTCTTTTACCTCCTGGCTGTCTGTCTGTCTGTCTGTCTCTCTCTCTCTCTCTCTCTCTTCTCTCTCTCTCTCTCTATCTCTCTCTCTCTCTCTCTCTCTCTCTCTCCTATATTTCTTCTTCCTTAGAGTAAAATGAGCGTGAACGAACAGAGGCTCCCTTCCTCCAAGGTGATAAAAGTAAGTGGGACTGAAGGACGCATCATAAACGGACAGAATGGAGAGGAACACCAACACATGGGGGATGAAGACTTCCCAATATATAGTATAATATATATATAATACACGCGATCAATATATAGTATAATATATATATAATACACGCGATCAATATATATAATATATATATAATACACGCGATCAATATATAGTATAATATATATATAATACACGCGATCAATATATAGTATAATAATATATAATACACGCGATCAATATATATAATAATATATAATACACGCGATCAATATATAGTATAATATATATATAATACACGCGATCAATATATAGTATAATATATATATAATACACGCGATCAATATATAGTATAATATATATATAATACACGCGATCAATATATAGTATAATATATATATATAATACACTCGATCAATATATATAATATATATATAATACACGCGATCATATATAGTATAATATATATATAATACACTCGATCAATATATATATATATATATAATACACGCGATCATATATAGTATATATTATATATATAATACACGCGATCAATATATAGTATAATATATATATAATACACGCGATCAATATATAGGATAATATATATATAATACACGCGATCAATATATAGTATAATATATATATAACACGCGATCAATATATAGTATAATATATATATAATACACGCGATCAATATATAGTATAATATATATATAATACACGCGATCAATATATAGTATAATATATATATAATACACGCGATCAATATATAGTATAATATATATATAATACACGCGATCAATATATAGTATAATATATATATAATACACGCGATCAATATATAGTATAATATATATATAATACACGCGATCAATATATAGTATAATATATATATAATACACGCGATCAATATATAGTATAATATATATATAATACACGCGATCAATATATAGTATAATATATATATATAATACACGCGATCAATATATAGTATAATATATATATATAATACACGCGATCAATATATAGTATAATATATATAATACACGCGATCAATATATAGTATAATATATATATAATACACGCGATCAATATATAGTATAATATATATATATAATACACGCGATCAATATATAGTATAATATATATATAATACACGCGATCAATATATAGTATAATATATATATAATACACGCGATCAATATATAGTATAATATATATATAATACACGCGATCAATATATAGTATAATATATATATAATACACGCGATAAATATATAGTATAATATATAATATAATACACGCGATCAATATTTAGTATAATATATATATAATACACGCGATCAATATATAGTATAATATATATATAATACACGCGATCAATATATAGTATAATATATATATAATACACGCGATCGATCAATATATAGTATATATTATATATATAATACACGCGATCAATATATGTATTTCTTTCAATCGTTAATAACAAAAGATTATTTGTAATATAGACGAGGAGGATTTACAGATCCGCGCATCATTTTTCTAGCGAGTACAAGAACACCTAACATACACACATTATATATATATATATATATATATATATATATATATATAAGAATTGATATATATACAGTATATATAATTGATAATATATATATAATATATATATATATATATATATAATTGATATATATATATATATATATATATATATATATATATATATATATATATATATATATATATATACTGATTCAGGTAGAACAAATATATACAAAGAAATAAGCGGCGTAAATGTCAACCAGTCCCCTCAAAACATATGTACATCAACACAATTGGCCTTAACAGTGTAAAACAACTGAGGAACGAGTGAATCTGGGAGTAAGTGAAGATATATGAATAACACACGAAGCAGAATGTGCGGGACTCAACACATAAAAGGATACGAGAGTGAAGGAGTGAAAAGGAGAAAATGAAATACTGTGCCTGGAGGAAATCCCTAAAAACATTGAGAGCACAGATAAAGAAAATGGAATAAGAGGTTCAGACACATTATTTGTTGTTTAAACTCAAACCTTTTAGCTAGTTCCTGCAAAACAAATCGGCTGCTATAAATTGTAAACATATATTTTTTATATTTATATACTCAGGCCCAATCCCCACTTTTCCTATTTTTGTTATACCGTATATAAATAAATATATATATATACCGGTATATATATATATATATATATATATATATATATATATATATATATATATATATATATTAGGGAGGATATTTTCTTTCAGGCAGGTGAGATTAAAATAATAGGCACAGTTTGCATTATTGAGTTTTTTATTGATACTCTCAATTTTTCGTATAGTTTTTCTGATATTTTCAGGAAGTTGGTAAAGGAGGTTTGCAAATGGTTCCGACGTTTCAATGGTCGCAGCCATCATTATCAAGGAGAAGTGAAGTTAGGAACTGGAACTGGTGGGGGGATAGACAGGTTGGGGAGGTGAGAGGTCTCTAAGGATTAGAGAGAAGTAAAGATGGAAATGAAGAGTAAAAGGTGGAGGGCCGTCCTCCTTGCAATTCTTTGGTGATTCTTGGATGTGATAAGTAAGAGTAGTCGACGAGTATCAGTGCATCTTGTGGAGTGCTAGGTGGTGCTGGTGGTGTGGAAAGGCCGTTGATGTTGGTGAAGGTGGGAGATGGTGTTGTTTATGAAGCGGATGGTGAAGCTGAAGATTCTTGGTGGATTTCTAGTTATTTATTAAGCTTTTTTTTTCATAGGATTCTTAACCTTCGATACGCGTGCTCTGCCCTCCGGTGTTAGTCTCGACTCATGAAGCCAGGTAGAGGGGTATTTTTGTTTCATTTCAGCCAGAGTACAAGTTTCAAGGTCTTCTGCAAAACTTATAAATTGTTCATCTGTCACACAAGCAAAGTTTGGGTCATAATCTGGCTGCTTCTCCCTCACAACTTGTGGTGTTAGAACAGGAGGGAGAGGAGTTGTCATGATGGTCGGTTCTGATGTAGAGCTGGCTGACTGAAGTGGTGTAGAAGGGGTCTTGTCATCTTCTTCTGGATCTTCAGCATCAGATAGTTCCACATCCACTTCTTCTTCCTCAGAATCTTCCTCTTCATAAGAGTCATCTTGGTGAGTGTCTAGGTCCATGGAGTCGTCTTCTGTAGGAATGATGATAGGAGGTGCTGGAGATGTGATTCCCTGTGTTGCCTGTGGAGTTGGGTCTTCAGGATGCTCAGCTTGTTGGGATTGTGGCGCTGACGTGTTGATCCTGTTAACCACTCGAGGTACAAGGGAGATCTTCTTCTTTGGCGTCTTTCTGGGTTTCTTCTGGGTCTTGTCGACTGATGGTGGTTGCTGGAGAAGATTAGGAGGAATCACAATCGTTGGGAGGTTATTGGCTGTGAGTAAAGCAGGTAGGATGATTGAAAACCGGCTTAAATCATCCCCAGCAAGAGCCTTGGCTGTCTGGATGACGACAGTGATCTCTGTGTTCAGGCCGGCCTTCTCCTGCTTGTTCTCCTCCTTTTTCTTCCTCCAAGCATGTCTGGATCCCTTAACGTTAGCCCCATTTAATCCTTTGATGTTGTTAGCCTCTTCTCCATTCCTCCCCTTTTTGATGGTAAAGGTTACCCTCTCACCATCACCGAGAGAGGGTATTGAGTGGTGTTGATTTGGAAAGGAGATTTGGCTTCTATGTGCAAAGATATCAGCTCCTGTGTCCTCTCTGTTGATAAAGCCATATCCCTTCTTCACATTAAACCATTTAACAGTTCCAGCAACGGTGGTAGAGGTGGATGAAGCCATGGTGTAGATGGTGGTGAAGCAAGGGCTGCAGAGCAGACGAGAGAAAAAAGAGAAGGTGATAAGTCGAGTTTATATAGGCGATACAAGATCAAGAGAGGGATTATTGTGTGCTAGCTGCATGCTGGTTGGCTAACCTAAGACTAGCTCTGGTAGGCTGGCCGGACGCAGGAGTGGGTGGGGCCTCTGCGTCGTTCATCTGCGTGTGTGGAGGGGGCATTCCTGGGGGCATCATGGGGGGCCTCGCTGTGGAAGGGCGTGCCGAGGGTAGGATCTGGCTGTATTCTGCTTGTGTGTTTAAAGTAGGTTGGTATGTTTGTATATATATAGCTTCAAGAATGAATAGGCGGCGTGAGTCTATTTCTTTATCAAGAATAGAGGTGTGTTTATCGAAGTCGGGTCTGGTGAGTTCCTGATGGTGTGGGGATGTGTGGTAGTGGTCCTTGATAGCTCCGCGCTTGAAGGTGGAAGGTAAGGCGACGTGACAGACGAGTCCTTGTCAAACCGACATAAGTGTGAGGTCCACAGTCCTCACTGTTACAGGTGTGTCGGTATATGACATGGTCCTCTTGTGACGGTTTCTTAGCGGTAGCCGGGCTGTTGCGAATGACTAGTTGTGATGTTTTCCTCGATTTGTAGTATATGGTGAGTTTAAGGTGTTGGTCAGGGTTCGTAGTTTTAACGTTGTTGCTGATAATGTCTCTCATTATGTTTTCGTCTGTTTTGTGATCTGAGGACATGTGGTTTTTATAGTAAATTTTTATGTATTCCAGTGTTTGTATTAGTAGGCATGTCGTTTTTGTACCATGTTTCAAGGTGTTTGTTGATGGTGTGGGCGATGTCCGAGTTACTGTACCCATTGTTTACAAGCACCTGGGTGAGCCTCTCGAGTTCCTTGTGGTGTCTCGCCAGGAGGTGCAGTGTGATAGGGCTCTCCTGACGTAGGCGGCGATGGTGGATCGTAAATATCGCTGGGGGCATTCACTTTCGCCGTTGAGACATAATCCGTTGTTGGTGGGTTTGGTGTAGACAGTGGTGGTAAAGCCTGAGGTGTTGTTGTTGTTTACGAGGACATCAAGGAAGGGGAGATGACCGTTAGAGGACTCCTCGAAGGTGAAGTTTAGACTGGAAGAGGCGATGAATCGTTGTTGAAGGTCACGTAGCTCCTGTGGGTCCTTCACACGCACGAAGATGTCGTCCACATATCTGCAGTAGACGGAGGGGCGGTTGGTAGTCAGGAGCTCTTCTTCGATGGTGCCCATGTAAAAATTGGCAAAGAGGACTCCTAGGGGACTGCCCATTGCCACACCATCAATCTGCTGATACATGTCACCTCGCGGGCAGGTGAAGGGCGCCTCTTTGGTGCATATTTCCAGCAACGTCTTCAGGGCTGTTTCTTGGAGGTCTAAGGGCGTGTTGTCTGGGCAGTGGTAGACTCGATGTAGGATGAGCTCAATGGTGCGGTCCACAGGCACGTTGGTAAAGAGACTTTCTACATCTAGGGAGGCGATGATATGGTCGTCAGTAGAGGAGGCATCTCTTAAAATCTCCAGGAAGTCAGCTGATGAGGAAAGACTGTACTGGCTGGGGGTGTAGGGGGTCAGAAGTTTGTTCAAAGTCTTGGCAATTTGGTAGGTGGCGGTAGGGATCTGGGAGATGATGGGGCGAAGGGGGTTACCTGGTTTGTGGGTTTTGACTGTTTTTGACTCTCTTCACACCTGGCAGCAACACCTCTACCCTCTCTCACCATGGCCACCCAGGAAGAACCCACCACCTTTTCTGGAGTGGTTAAGTGGTTTCACCAAAAGAGGGGATTTGGATTCATCACCAGAAACCAGGACAAAATTGATTTCTTCATCCACAGGAAGAACGTTGTGCCTAACATCGATAGCACAACGACTTCACTAGGTGAAGGAGAAAAAATGCAATTTACAACCAAGGAGGGAAGGAAGGGCAAGGAGGCAACAGGAGTAACAGGACCCCATGGCAAACCAATAAGGCGCTCCAAACCATCACAAGGAAGGCAGAAGCAACCCGCTACCACCGGATTGAAGTCTGGCCTCAAGACTGACGTCATTACAGTCATTGTCCACACAGCCATTGCTCTTGCTGGGGACGATCGAGGCCAACTTTTTGTGCTTTTGCCTGCTCTTCTGGCTGCCAATGGTCTGCCTACAATCATCATCCCTCCAGATCTCCTTGCCCGAAGAAGAACCGAGAAGCCGCCCAAAAAGAAGCCTTCCAACACTCAACTTCTGCCTCGACCACTCTGCCTTCAGAAGACTCGAACACCTAGAGTCCAGGAGGCAGCAACTTCAACACCATCTACACCATCTACCGCTTCAACACCAACCAGGGAGAAGTCACCAACAACAACTGTGCACCAAAGACAACACCAATGGCCAACGTCACCAATTCCCAGTTCATGGACCTACAAGAACGCCTCTCCTTCAACTCTTTCAACAACTGTGCACCAAAGACAACACCAATGGCCAACGTCACCGATTCCCAGTTCATGGTCTCCGAAAACTCCGAAAACTACCTTTGAGCCTCCCGTCCAGCCCAGCGTGAATGATCTCAAGGCGCAAAGAAAGAAAATCAAGCTCAACAAGTCGAAACTGCTCCACAACCAAGACTCCAAAGATGAACAACAATAGCAAGGTGGTCAGCCCACCTATTTTTTACCTCTCCAACTCTTCACCTTTCATCACTTCACCTTGAACTTAAACCTCTACTTTCTCAACTATGAGGACTCTTCCTCACCAGTATCCAGTATCCAGTATCCTAACTCAGACCTCCCAAGGAAATAAAAACTCACCACCACCACCACCACCCATCACCTTCACCACCATCACCCCAGCCTCACACGCCCCCGACCAGACATGGCAGATGATACCCGTGCGAGCGAGGAGCCTCCCCGAACGCGCCCCTGTCGACCTTGCCCTGGCCAGTCTCTTCAGCAGCTAAACCAGAAAAACCCTCAGGCAGTTCCAGTCAAGCCTGGAAACCTTTTTCTCCTGCTACAATTCACTTCATCCAACTATTTCTTGTCCTATCCCCACTTCCCCTAACCCCCTGTCACTACTCAATTTGACTTGACTTGACTTTTAACTTCACTTCTCCTTGATAATGATGGCTGCGCCCATTGAAACGTCGAAACCATTTGCAAACCTCCTTTACCAACTTCCTGAAAATACCAGAAAAACTATGCGAAAAATTGAGAGTATCAATAAAAAACTCAATAATGCAAACTGTGCCTATTATTTTAATCTCACCTGCCTGAAAGAAAATATATATATATTATATATATATATATATATATATATATATATAGAGAGAGAGAGAGAGAGAGAGAGAGAGAGAGAGAGAGAGAAAGGATAGATAGATAGATGCTTTGTTAGAAACACCTCTAATAAACTTAATAATCAATATCGAACGGACACCACCCATAAAACGATAGAAAATAATACTTAAATGAAATATAATAGGGCCTATATATATATATATATTATATATATATATATATTATATATATATATATATATATATATATATATATTTATATATGTTAGTAAAGCCAGGTAATAAATTTTCTTTAATACATACGAGGTTGAAAGAAATGGCAATTTCTGCGTTGGAAATTTCTATTATTCAAAGTTTCCAGGTCTCTGATGAGTTTTCGCTGGGTGGCAGGAAGTAGATGAATGAGATGAGCAAAATTCATGGTGGTACAGGGTTACATAAATGTACATGATGATACAGGATATACGACGCGTTTCACTGGACAACCAGCATTATCAAGTAAGGGTAGAATGATATAAAAGGTCAAGTCAAGTCAAATTGAGTAGTGACAGGGGGTTAGGGGGAAGTGGGGATAGGACAAGAAATAGTTGGATGAAGTGAATTGTAGCAGGAGAAAAAGGTTTCCAGGCTTGACTGGAACTGCCTGAGGGTTTTTCTGGTTTAGCTGCTGAAGAGACTGGCCAGGGCAAGGTCGACAGGGGCGCGTTCGGGGAGGCTCCTCGCTGGCACGGGTATCATCTGCCATGTCTGGTCGGGGGCGTGTGAGGCTGGGGTGATGGTGGTGAAGGTGGTGGTGGTGAGCTTTTATTTCCTTGGGAGGTCTGGGAAGCCGCGTTTTAGAGCTTCCTCCACTGTTACGCTGCAAGTCACGTAGTTGGTCTTGGGGTCCTTCGTGTGGAAGTAGCAGTTGCAGCCGTCTCTTTTCCAATTCTCCATACAGTAGGACAGGAATCCGTGGAACTCAGGTATTATGCAGTCCTTGTAGGCATAGCTCATGGACATGTTGAAGTCTGTTTCGAGGTGTGGATAACAGATTTCCATGAACAGTTGGTGAGGAGTTTTTGGAGTTTTTGCTGATTGTGGTGTTGGTGGCTGGGGCTCTGAAGTTGCAGCTGGTAATGTCTCCTTTGCTACTGCTGGTGTTTTCTTCTGCTTCTTCATTTGTTTGGCTTTGGGGCTCGCAATCTCAATGGTGGGCATGGAGGCTGCTTCTACATGTTCTAACTCAGGTGGTGGTGTAGTGGTTGCAGTCATAGCTGTGATTACTGAAGGTGGTGGTGGTGGTGGTGGGAGGGCTTCCTCGACCTCCATAGGTGGTGCTGGAGTCTTGTCCTCTTCAGTGAAAAGGTCAATGAAGGGAGTCAGAGTCAGGACCTTCGGCTTGGTGGGTGCTGGTGGTGATGGTGCAGGCCCCTCTGAAGGTGGTGGTGGGCAGTTTTTCCTATTCAGAGGGCGAGGCAGGAGAAGTTTTGGAGCCGGTGTGTTCCTCTGCCTCGGTGTTCTCTGGTGGCTCCCTGGAAGGTTGGCTGGGATGGATATTACAGGGAGGTTGTTCTCCTTCAGGAGGGCGGGCAGAATCTGCTGCAGGAGGGAGGTGTCGTCTCCAGCCAGAGCCATAGCCGTCCTAATAACCACATCTATGATGGAAAAAGATGTGGTATTGGATTTTGGGCTCGGCCTGGTGGGTCTCCTGCTGGTTGACTCTTTCTGCCCCTCCTTCAGGAGGTCCCTGGCATGAGTGGAGCCTTGACAGCGGCGCCCTTTGGTCCCGTCACCTGTCTGGCTTCAGGACCTCTGGGAGCAGCCACTGCCACAAATTCCACCCCTTTCTCCATCACCAAGGGAGGGCACAGCCTTAAGGGGGTTGTTTTTCTTGATGGCGCCCTGTGGGTGAAGATGTCCTTGGTGCCGTCGTCAGGGATGATGAAACCGTACCCCTTCTTCACATTGAACCATCTTACAAGTCCAGCAAGGATGGGAGTTGCTGAACTCATGGTGAATGGTTGGTTGTGAGAGAGAGAGGTGAGGTAGGTGTGCTCAGGATGGGAGCTCAGAGCTATATAAAAGGTAAACAGGAAGGGTATATATAGAGGGTGGAGGATCAGAGGAGGCGAAAATCAGGGGGCAAAAGTCTCCTATTGGAGGAGGGGTATTCTAGAGTGCAAAAGGGGGAACCGCTTCACGCAGGCACACTGGATGCGGGATGTGTTGGTCGGGTGGCGGGGTCAAAGCTGAATACGTAGATACGTGGATGACATCTTCGTGCAAATCAAGGACCTCCACGAACTACAGGAACCTCCAGCGTCGCTTCATGACCTCCTCCGGACTTAACTTCACCTTTGAAAAATCTAACAATGGACAACTCTCCTTCCTCAACATCCTCATAGCTCTGAACGACCATGGGTTCAAAACCACCGTCTACACTAAACCAACTAACTCAGGACAATGCCTCAACGGCGATAGTGAATGCCCCCGCCGTTATCTTCTATCCTCCATCTCCGCCTATGTAAGTAGAGCCCTCATGCACTGCTCTACCTGGGCCGACACCCACCAGGAACTAGAAAGACTATCCCAAGTTTTAGTGAATAATGGGTACTCCAACTCCGACATCTCCAGCACCATCAACCACCATCTTGAAAAATGGTACACCCAAAGCCCTCCCAACATTGACCCCCCCAATGAAATCTTCTACCGCAATTACATGTCCTCTGAACACAAAAATTACGAGGCCGTCTTAAAAGAAATAATCTCCAAGCATGTCCACCCAACCAACCCGGAAACAAAATCAAATTAATAATTTATTACAAATCCCCCAAGACCTCCAACCTCATTCTCCGCAACAAACCAGTTCCACCAAGATAAGAGCCCGATGACCGACGATCACGTCATTTACCAACATACCTGTAATTATGAGGACTGTGGACCTCATTCCTATATTGGCATGACGCAGACTCGTCTTTCACGTCGGTTAACTCTTCACCTTCAGGCTGGAGCCATCAAAGACCACTATCTCACCCCCACACCACCCCACTCACACGCAACGAGTTAGAGAAACACACCACCATACTCGATTAAGAAAGTGACCCAAGGAGATTACCTATACTCGAAGCGTTATATATCCAAGCCTTACATCCTTTTTTTTTTTTTTTTTTAAGAGACAATGAACGGAGGAAGGGAAAAGACAGATAAAACAAAAAGGTCCATGTGCCTAAAGGCATCCTCCATTCATAAAATGTTTGTAACAACTGGATTTAAACATTTGTAGATTGTAAGTTTGTGGAAAGCAATTCGAGGGAAGTGAATTCCAAAGAGTAGTAGCTCAACAACCAAACTCTAGACCTTCAGATCCTTCCTTCTGCCAAAAGGCACTACCCTACAGGACCTAACGCCCTCCTCCCCCCCGTGCCCTTGACGCAGCCCCCCGCGCTACCTCCTTCTGCTTCGTCTTCCGCCGGCATCACACGGACCACACAACTTAGGCCACGCCCCTGGACACGCAGCCAATCAGCTTTGACCCCGCCACCCGACCAACACCATCCCGCATCCAGTGCGCCTGCGTGAAGCGGTTCCCCCTTTTGCACTCCTAGAATACCCCTCCACCAATAGGAGACTTTTGCCCCCTGATTTTCGCCTCCTCTGATCCTCCACCCTCTATATATACCCTTCCTGTTTAACTTTTATATCATTCTACCCTTACTTGATAATGCTGGTTGTCCAGTGAAACGCGTCGTATATCCTGTATCATCATGTACATTTATGTAACCCTGTATCACCATGAAGGGTACCATTCATTTTCTACCAAATAATGTACATACAGTATTTATCTCGATGGGGATCTTGGGGGTATTTTCTAAGCTTGCTGTTGGACTTGATAAAAATCTAAAGAAAATATTAAATGGGAAGAAACTAATGGAAAAAAAATACATAGATAACTGAATAAATGAAGACAAACCTCCCATTAAGCAACCAGGGTGGAAGAGACACGGACTCTGAGGAACACTTGATACTTTGTTATATTAACATTATTATATATTAAATTATTATATTATTAGTTATTTTTGCTTTTAAAGGTGTGAATATTTGTGAAATATATATATATATATATATATATATATATATATATATATATATATATATATATATTAGAAATACATAACTAATGGTAATAAACAATAGATCAATACTATTAATAATTATAATAATGATTATAATATTAACATAAATCAATGATAAACCACTACCGGTATCACTAATAACAAACTACATTTACAACTCCATAAATATATTAAAACAAAGTATGCTTATAATTATAAATACATTAGTCTCCCTGTTACATGTTACTGTTGTACTTACGTTGTGGATGGTGGCTAAGCAGTCAGTCCGTAGCCAAACCCGAATGATCTGAAAAGGAACAAGATCATTAATATCGGTGTATAGGAAAAGAGTGGAAGAGAGCCAGAAAGAAAATGGTTAATCCTCAATAGCAACAGAAAGAGTGGAAGAGAGCCAGAATGAAAATGGTTAATCCTCAATAGCAACAGAAAGAGTGGAAGAGAGCCAGAATGAAAATGGTTAATCCTCAATAGCAACAGACAGAGTGGAAGAGAGCCAGAATGAAAATGGTTAATCCTCAATAGCAACAGAAAGAGTGGAAGAGAGCCAGAATGAAAATGGTTAATCCTCAATAGCAACAAAAAGAGTGGAAGAGTCAGAATGAAAATGGTTAATCCTCAATAGCAACAGAAAGAGTGGAAGAGAGCCAGAATGAAAATGGTTAATCCTCAATAGCAACAGAAAGAGTGGAAGAGAGCCAGAATGAAAATGGTTAATCCTCAATAGCAACAGCAAGAGTGGAAGAGAGCCAGAATGAAAATGGTTAATCCTCAATAGCAACAGAAAGAGTGGGAGAGCCAGAATGAAAATGGTTAATCCTCAATAGCAACAGAAAGAGTGGAAGAGAGCCAGAATGAAAATGGTTAATCCTCAATAGCAACAGCAAGAGTGGAAGAGAGCCAGAATGAAAATGGTTAATCCTCAGTAGTAACAGAAAGAGTGGAAGAGAGCCAGAATGAAAATGGTTAATCCTCAATAGCAACAGAAAGAGTGGAAGAGAGCCAGAATGAAAATGGTTAATCCTCAATAGCAACAGAAAGAGTGGAAGAGAGCCAGAATGAAAATGGTTAATCCTCAATAGCAACAGAAAGAAAATAGCGAATTCTTAATAGTGTTACGACCGGGCACTCGGGTACACTAGGGCTCTTACACAGGACTCGAGTATGGCTCGCTGCCACAACGGAAACACACGATCCCAACCCCAGAGTACTGCCAGCCGAACAAAAAACGCCACTACCCTCCAGAGTTCTATCTGCTATAACGGGGTATACAAGAACTCGGTACTAGCGTTTCACACAACAGACTAATAACAAGACGGGAGTTATCTAGTCTGGTCAACAATCAAACAAAGAAGAAAGTACTACAACACTAAAGAATAGTGTTGGCCGAAGCCGAAGTAATCCACCCTTGAACTAAGAACTTAAGAAGTCCTCCACCCTCTACTTCGGATCGGCACTATTACGTTACGTTAAACAATAGTCCTCGAGCATCAAGCAAGGAATCTTTTGATAAGTTAGATGCTTCTCGAATACTCATAAGAAGTAAGTATCGGATTTTGAACAGCAATTTAATGAATAACTCACTGGTAATTAAAGGCTTTAAATTGACATAAGAAGAATTATAAGAATAAGCAATAGGATATGGCAAACATTAAGAAGAAGTACTCCGACAATGCACTGGCAATAGCCTACTAAGATTGTGCTCGTGGGCCACTAATCTCTGAAGTAGCTAAGCGTGCCACACATGAAATCAATAGTGCAGAAACAATAATATACATAAGGAGAAGCTTCAATACTATGCTGTATCTGCTGGTCGAGCAAAGTCTAGCTGGGATATCTAAGGTTAAGAGACAATGGCTGAGCAAGCGGCTCGTAGCCTAGCGAGGTCCTTAAGACTGTGCGGCCAAATTACGGTAATTGACGGGATGCTCTCTTGAGAGATCCAGATCACTAGTATCTGGTTCTCTCCTGGCGATCCTCTCAAAGTCAAGCAAATGAGATAGCACAGTGTTGGGTGGCACAGGCAAAAGCCCTCACTCGCAACACAGTGCTAAACTCCCACGGTACACAGTCAGAAAGACCACCTAGGCGTTCCACGTCTCCGTTGCAATTGTACTGGTTCAACCGCAACCTAGTACTCATAGGAAATCACAACTCAGAAACCCTATCCCAGTCTAGCATTGCCTAAACCAGCAGAAAACAGGAACATGAATAATCGCACACAGGGAAATGCATATACGAGTGCAACAAACATCAATCAATCCTATTCTAGTTAACCCTTCCAAAAATAGGCTATCTAACAGGCACTTATCTCGTGAGAACTCAAGCGATAATACTTTGGCTGACTAAATCTGCACCAAAGGGTCATGGAGGTTAAACAGGGACGAGAAGAGAAGAAGATAGGCTGTTCAGAGAGTAGAGAAAGTTCACATCAGTCGGAAGAACATGGATAGTTGCAAGGGATATGAGAGGTCGCTTTGCCTGATGAGTTCTGAGGAAAATGCGGCGGGACCTCCCTTTTTATACTCGGCCCTTTAGTGAGCATAACGCCAACTACTAAGGACCGCCCACTGGCAATCATGACGTCATATTCTCTCTCAATCTGGGATCGACAAAGAACTTCCCACGCGCTGAAAGGGAGGAAGGGAGGAGGGGGGAGGGAATTAGGCCTATCTGCCCGCGTGGCGCACTCACTGGTCCCCGTTACGTAATATCTCTCCTCTCATCATTACATATAAGTCCCACACACAATACTTATAACTAATGATATAAAATAGAACTCGTTGACTCAGATGAAAACAAAATACATAATGATAATACTTATAGTACAACGGTTCACATAAACTGAGTTAGGAAACTCTACACAGACTACAGCCAAAGTTCCTGCCCTGACGATCCTAGCGAGGGTGGGGCCTGACTGGGCGTTCTGTACAGCATGCTCATACTCGACATGCGTCACACCTCCCCCAAGATTTTACCTGCTCAACCCTGAGCTAAAATCTGATATACAGAACCCCATCAAACCCCTCACACCCAGCGACCGCATGGCACTAAAACAACGCTGAGTTTATCACTAAAACACATCTTATAAAAAAAAAAAATTCACATTTCATAACTCCTCCCAACAATAGTAAAAGACATAATATCATGCTCCCAGAGCGAGCTTACAGCAGCTCAGCCGTTTGATAGTTCGTGGACTACTCAAACCTTATAGGCTATGACAAACTTATACAATTATCTTCATCAAAAAGAAAGAGTTTTTATATGATTTTTATATTTTAATATGTTTTTTTCCGGCTGCACTATAAGGGCAGCCTATTTTTCTTCTATACCAAACGCTCAACTCCTGCTTTACGACCCAATACGCTGGGCTACAACCGCGAGCCAACAAGCACCAAGCGCAAAATACTACTCAAACCAAAGCAGGAGGCTACCCGTGTGTCAATTTACCCAGGATCATATACCCCTGAACGACCACATGCAACCTCGTTGTCACAACCGGCAATATGGCTTATGTCCAGGTTATATACCAATAACCTTAGTGACCACCTGGTCAGCCTCATATTCCGATTGTGAAACTGGTCCAAGATCTCGAGAGGGTAATGATCTGGGTAAACTACACCGACCGGACCATAGGCTGGAACATAGATCTCGAAATGCCCCAGCGCATCATTGTCCTTTTCACTTTCATTCATCAGGCTCTGACACGTTGCTGGTGCATTCTTAAGTCCGTAGGGCATAACATTACACCGGTAAGTACTCCCGTCCACCACAAAACCACATACCTCTTTAGCACGCTCGGACAAAGGTACTTGCCAGTAACCTTTTACTAAATCTACTTTAGACAAAAACCGAGCATTACCAATTTTATCAACACTATCATCAACCCGAGGAAGAGGATATGGGTTAGTTGGAGTCAAACCGTTTAGTCTACGGAAATCAATACAGAAGCGTACCTTGCCATCTGGTTTAGGCTGCAGTGTTACGGGGGAAGTCCATTTAACGGTACCTTTCTCTATCAACCCTCTACCGAGCATATACTCCAACTCATCCCTCAGAGCGGGTAGTTTTATGGGGGGCACACGGTATGGGATTGACTTAAAGGGTAAATGGTGCCCCACATCAACATCATGCATAGCCTGAGTAGTGAGGCCTGGATGTTCAGCGAATACAGTGGGGTATAAACCGAGCAACTGACGGATAGCTTCAAATTGCGGCTCAGGCAAATGGGCTATAGCCTCGTCAGCCCTTAGGCTCGAGTTCCCCGCCCACTGATCCGCTGAAACATGGTGATCCCAGCTATCCTCCTCTGAAGCTTGACTGTCCCCCTCTCCTTCTCCACCACGGCCGCAACAAGCCAACACAGGGACAGTGAGAGGCTCAGAGGGGCGCCTCACATACTCTTTTATCAGGTTCACGTGACATAACTGATTCTTCTTCCTCCTGTCTGGAGTGGCAACAAGGTAATCTAGGTCCGAAATTTTCTCCACAATTTTATAGGGTCCAGTATACTTCGCCGACAAGGGGTTACCCACCAAAGGCAACAAAATCAACACCTCCTGTCCCACAATGAACTCCCGGAGCTTCACTTTGCGATCATACCTGTCCTTCATTAAAGCTTGTGACCCTGTTAAATTCCGACCTGCCATCTCCAGACTCTTAAGCATGCGCTCACGGCTTTCAAACACATACTTCAACAAGGAACAAGGCGGCACAGTTCCTTCCCAAATTTCCCGCAGCATATTAAGGGGGCCCCTGACTCGGTGTCCAAAAATCAGCTCGTTTGGACTAAATCCCAGGCTCTCACCAGGCACTTCCCGAGCAGCAAACAGTACATACGGCAATCCAAGATCCCAATCTCTTCCGTTATCAGCACAATAACACCTGAGCATGCTTTTAAGGGTGGCATGCCACCGCTCAAGCACCCCTTGGCTCTCAGGGTGATACGCTGACGATACCACCGCCCGTATTCCATGCTGTTGCATTGTTTGCTTAAAGAGATTGGAGGTGAAATTGGACCCCTGATCAGACTGAATCTCCTCCGGGTACCCGTACCTTGAAAAGTACCACAACAAGTTACTGACTACCGTCTTAGCCATGCCGTTTTTCATGGGGTATGCATCGGGGTATCTAGTGGCAACATCCATGATGGTTAACAAAAATTTATTACCAGCCTTTGTGGGAGGGAGGGGACCAACCATGTCAACAACAATCTTACTAAAAGGTGGCCCAATTACAGGAATAGGGTGCAACGGAGCTTTAGGAATAACTTGGTTTGGTTTCCCGACCCGTTGACAAATATCACATGAGTTTATCCAGGACTGCACATGAGACTTCATCCCCGGCCACCAAAACAACTTCCCCAAAGCCGCCACCGTTTTTCTTACCCCCAAATGTCCTGCCAGCGGTGTGTCATGCGCCAAACTCAGTAGGCTATCCCTGCACTCCCGCGGCACCATCAACTGGTCCACTACCCCGGACCCCATCTTCCAGCTACGGTTAGGGTCTTGAAAACGCCGATACAGGATGCCATCTAAATAAAAAAAATCTCCCGGCTGTGCATCACCGTCCTCGTCGAGCTCCACAGCTCCATTAGCACACGTTTGGAGCTCAGGGTCCTCCAGCTGCAACCGACGTATATCTGAGGGTGCCAAGCGATCTAACTGCTCCCGGAGCAATGCATGACCCTCCCCGATACTGAGCTGCTCCCTCTGTCTCTCTCGATGTTCATAACGTTGCTGTCGTGGAGACTCGTCATGCCCAGCCTCGTCACTCTCGATGACAGGCCCAGGGGCTACTCCAGAACTAAGTAATGGTGCTAATACTGAATCACCCAGGAGAGCCGCCGAGTCAAAACTCTTAAAACCAACTCCAGCTTTAGCCTCCTCCTGTTGATCGTTCCTCTGCTGGTCTGAAGACGGAGGACTAGGCTGTGACACTTTAGCTGCCCGAGCTCGGGTGACAGCACACGCCATGGGTTGTGCCTGGCACCGCTCGACCCACTCTCGCTCTTCCCTACTCACGTCGGCCGGCCTCTCGGCAACGACTAAGGGTAGAACCTCAGAAGCGGGCATTGCAAAGTCGTTGCCGAGAAGAAGGTCGACGCCCTCCACTGGCAGTTTCTCCACAATCCCAACATCCAATTCACGTGCCACACCATCCACCTCCAACTCCAACCGCACCAGCGGGTATGACCGAGTTGCATTAATACCC
>JBAKBP010025077.1:32500-33982 GCA_037953745.1 Lithodes maja | reverse complement strand
ATTTTTGGCCACCCTCACTCACCACCGTTTTCTCATCTTTGCATACAAGTCTCCTTTTTCTCGAATACAAATTCAGACCTCCATGTTCCTCAGGGGGCATCCACATCCAACATACCAACTCAGCTTAACCCCCTCACCTCCTGACTGGACGGATTACAAAGATGTTACGCAATCGTGAACTATAGTATTGTGTATACACACATTTTTAACACTTTAATCTTTGCTTTATAGATTAGACTAATGAAAATAATGTAGTGATGCATGGTCGTGAGAGGGTCATCTTTTCTACGGACAAACATAAATCAATCACAGGGTCTCATCCTCAAGAATTCTAGTGCCACCCTCACTCAGTAACATCTTTTGCTGACGACACCAGAATAAGCCATTCCATAAACACCAAGGATGATGCAGAAAACCTACAGAAGGACCTGGAGAAAATTTATAGCTGGGCAGAAGAAAACAACATGAAATTCAACAGCAGAAAATTTGAACTCTTAAGATATGGTACACATGAGAATATAAAGTGGGCGATCATCCAACATACTGACTCAGCTTAACCCCCTCACCTCCTGACTGGACGGATTACAAAGATGTTACGCAATAGTATTGTGTATACACACATTTTTGAACACTTTAATCTATAAAGCAAAGTTCGGAAGATTTTAGACTAATGAAAATAATATAGTGTCTCGTTTAGGTGATTCGGTAATTATAACAGTGAGAGTAATATTGGCAACCTCTGCATCCTATGGTCGTGAGAGGGTCATCTTTCCACCACCGTTTTCTCATCTTTGCATATAATTCCACAAATTCAGACGGGGGCATCCACATCCAACATACCAACTCAGCTTAACCCTCTCACCTCCTAACTGGACGTATTAAAAAGATGTTACTCAATCATGAACTATAGTATTGTGTATACACACATTTTGTAACACTTTAATCTATAAAGCTAAGTGATTAGGTAATTATAACAGTGAGAGTAATATTGGCATCCTATGGTCGTGAGAGGGTCATCTTTTCTATGGACAAACATAAATCAATCACAGGGTCTCATCCTCAAGAATTCTAGTGCCACCCTCACTCAGTAACATCTTTTGGAGAAAATTTATAGCTGGGCAGAAGAAAACAACATGAAATTCAACAGCAGAAATTTTGAACTCTTAAGATGTGGCACAAATGAGAACCTTAAAGAATATGAATATAAAGTGGGCGACCATCCAACATACCGACTCAGCTTAACCCCCTCACCTCCTGACTGGACGGATTACAAAGATGTTACGCAATAGTATTGTGTATACACACATTTTTGAACACTTTAACTCTCTCCATCATATTATGTTCCAATAAGTCCGAGTTGGCGCTTGACAAGTATTTTGGGTCTTGAATTTGGCTCATGAGTGTTGTCGAAGCCTTACATTTTTCGCGATTTCCATCCACCAGAATGCTGTTTATTGTGATGTATCATATATCAATGGAAAG
>JBAKBP010025077.1:0-27500 GCA_037953745.1 Lithodes maja | reverse complement strand
CTCCACCACCACCACCACCATCTCCACCACCACCACCACCATCTCCACCACAACCACCACCACCCCGACCATCACCACCATCTCCACCACCACCACCACCATCTCCACCACCACCACCACCACCACCATCACCATCTTCACCACCACCACCACCATCTCCACCACCACCACCACCATCTCCACCACCACCACCACCACCACCACCATCTCCACCACCACCACCACCATCTCCACCACCACCACCACCCCGACCATCACCACCACCACCCCGACCATCACCACCACCACCATCACCACCACCACCACCACCACCATCTCCACCACCACCACCACCATCTCCACCACCACCACCACCATCTCCACCACCACCACCACCATCTCCACCACCACCACCACCACCACCACCATCACCACCATCTCCACCACCACCACCACCACCACCATCTCCACCACCACCACCATCTCCACCACCACCACCACCACCAAAAATGTTGACTGTACTTACTCACACTGCTGAGATTCCCTCGTGGCCACCAAGCCGTATATGTAGAGTGCTTTTTGCCCATAAAAAACTTACCTCCCAAGCACTTTCCACCAATAAATTATCGAGCAAAAATGCAAGCACTTTCCACCACTAAATTATCGAGCAAAAATGCACAGTATGCTCGACCAGTAATGAAAGTTTTTTCACTAAGAAACACTAATACAAGGTAAGATACACTACTTGAACGGATAAATAGCAATATAATTGACTGATATTTATATGAAAGTGTTCCACAAACAAGCAAAACGTTTGGCAAAAAGCATGGCCCCTCCCTCCACCACCTTGGTCACGTAGCCTACACCAGAGAATGCTCGACCAGTAATAAAAGTGTTTTCACTATAAACACTTATACAAGTAAAATACACTACTTCAAGTGATAAATAGCAATATAATTGACTCAATATGGTATGAAAGTGATCCACAAACAAGCGAAACCATGGCCCCTCGTGGAGCCCACCTTGGGCACGTACACCAGACTAGCAAAACACTTCACTAACATGGTTTTTATACCCTAAACAAGAATAACACAATAATCCATCGATAACCCAACGATATAGCACTTCGTTTGGGTTATATTAGGGCGGTAATATCAGCCAGGCTGGGCAAAATGGAGGCCCCTTGGTTTAAAGGGCCACACACACCCACCTACTAGGCTGACTGATGGGAAGAAACTGACTCTCTCTACCACCGCGGGGCCCTCACAGGGACGCTAGGGGGTTGCTAGATTTTCCCACATGTACATCTAACTTATCGGACTTACCAGCCAAAAAACCGGCTCAATTGCGTCATAAACTTATTTTCTAGCAATATAATAAGTCCATATGACGCGATCGCGTCATATGTGTTTTTGGTTCACTCTGCCATATGACGCGATCGAGTCATATATGTCTGGGAGAGTTAACTCATCCCTACATTCTTTTAATACTCTAGCATATACCTCATCAGGACCAGGCGATTTATGAGGTTTCAGTCTGTCAATTTCCTTAAGCACATCATTTCTACTTATAGTAACCGTACTTATCCTATTTTCTATACTATCGCTATATACCTTACGGACTTCTGGAAACTGTGCCAAATTTTCATTAGTGAAAACGGAAAGAAATTGACTATTTAATGTACTGCACATTTCTAAATCATTTACTGTCATTTCTCCTATCGAAGTTTTAAGGGGACCAATTACATCTCTAACCTTGGATTTATATAGTTGGTAAAAAGCTTTAGGATTATGTTTTGACTCATTGGCAACCTTGATTTCATAATTTCTTTTTTCTTTCCTAATATCCTTTTTTACCTGTCTTGATAGATTCTGATAGTAAGCAAGTAGGTGAATTTCGCCTTTCCTAATTTTTCTATATATTCCTCTCTTTTGTCCTAGAAGATCTAATAGTCTATTATTCATCCATTTGGGTTGGTTCTGTGTTGATCTAAATTTTCTTTTGGGGATGTATTTATTTTGTGCATTGAATACTATCTATCTATCTATCTATTGCCTGACGCCGTGATCCCCGAAGGGGTGGCCACGAACGAACCGCCCCCATGCACCTCTGTCCCCAGTCAGTCGACGCCCCTCCCCCCAACCAGCACCGCCTTCGTTCATGTAGTTCCTCACTCCATCCTTCCACCTCATATTCGGTCTACCTCTCCCCTCTGTCCCTCCACCTCGCTCTCGTACACCCTCTTAGTCATTCTCTCGCTTTCCATACGTTCCATATGGCCGAACCATCTCAAGTTGTTCCTTTTCACACTTTCCAGCACATCTACCTCCACACCACACCTCCTTCTTACTTCCTCATTAGTCTGTCTATCCCTCCATGTAACTCCGCACGCACTCCTTAAGTAATTCATTTCCACTGCTCTCACTCTTGGTCTGAGTCTCTCAACCAACGTCCATGCTTCGCTTCCGTAAGTCAGTGTCGGGATTACCACACTGTCATGCAAGGACTTCTTCACTTCCATACTGACCACCCTATTTCTTGTTACTGCTTTTAGCGTTCCTACAACCCTCTTCCCCTGTTGTACCCTCTCCCGCACCTCTTCATCCATAGTCCCATCTTTACTCAACACACTGCCCAGATACTTAAAAGAGTTGACGATCTCCATAGCCTGACCGTTCAGCTTCACCTCACACTCTGTGACTTCACCCCTTTCGAAGACCATAACCTTGCTCTTCCCCGTATTTACCTTCAAATTCCGTTTTTCGCACACTGTTCCAAACTCATTTACCAGACCCTGCAACTCCCATTCATTATCACTCATCAGAACTGTATCATCCGCAAACAGCAGTATAGGTAGCTTCCACTCAATTCCCTCCCTTTTCAGCGATACACCAACATCCACTGCTCTTGATAGTATTTCTTTCATAACTCCATCCATATATACAGTAAACAACCACGGGGACATCACACACCCCTATTTGAAACCAACATTCAGGTCAAAGAACTCGCTCTGCTCACTCTCCACACGTACTGCCGCCTTTGCACCCTCATACATGCTCTTCACTGCTTTCAGCAACTTGCCCTCTACTCCGTATATTCTAAGTACTTTCCACAAACCTTCTCTATCCACTCTGTCATAGGCCTTCTCCAAGTCCATAAAGGCAACATACACCTTTTGTTTCTTCTCCAGATGAATACTGACTTGATAAAATTATCGTATGTATCTACCAAGGTTGACGTCTCTTCCTGACTTAAGATGACAGGTGCCTGATAAGGGGTACACTCATTTGGACACCTGGATCGACTTAATTTTTTGACCATAGGGTCGGCTAATAGGGCTCTTCTTAACCCACCATAATTGGCTTTTCTAAAGTCGGGTATTAATGTTGTATTCTCTCTGGTATTACCTTTCCATTGTATATTAAAATACACAGAATTGTGGTCACTATTTCCTAGGTGGTCCCCTATCTCTACATTATTTACCATATGTTCATTGTTACTGAAAACTAAATCGAGAATATTATTACCTCTAGTCGGCGTATCTATGAATTGAAATAAAAAACTATCTTGTACTACCTCTATAAACTCCTCAGAATCAGTCTCCTATTTGATGCTGCCAATCTATATTCGGAAAATTAAAATCCCCCATAATGCACACATTGCTAAACCTTGATGCTATTTTAATTTCCTCCCATAATGACGTTCCGTCATTTCTACTCATATTTGGCGGTCTATACATAACTCCAATAACTATGGTCTATATACACCCCCCCCCCCAGCAATACGGTATTGTAAACAAGCATGCCCGCTTTTAGGGAGTTAATAATATGTAATAACTACCTGTCACAACATATATGAGCGCCCAACTTTAGCAATGTATGCACAAATATCTGTGTGTGTGTATATTAGTATACTAGCAATGGTACCCGGCGTTGCTCGGGTTTAAATTCTACTACCATAATCACCATCATCAATCACTACTACCACAATCATCACAATACTACTACTACCATAATCACCGGCCTCGACCTCCCTGTGCCTCATTAAACGGCGACTTCGATTTCGGCCGCTAAATGACCTCCGATTTTGGATCTGACCTCATCCGTACCCCCATTTTGGGGAGCTGCGCCCAACTTTCGTTCCATACACCTTTTCGATCGGAGGCCTCCTTCTGCCCCAAACGGCCATTTTTTTCATTTTGTTTTCAATTTCGGCCTCGAAACTACCTCCGATCGTTGCCTCGCACCCTGTATGACCTGACCCAGGTCAATTGACACCCACATGCAAAGTTTCAGCTCCCCAGGTCCAAAACTGCGGCCGCCTATTAAGAATACACACACACACACACAGACAATCAAAAATATTATATAGATATGTAGGTATTATGTATGTATCTATACGTGTATATGTTTGTATGTATATACAGTATAATTGTTTGTATACTGTATATGTATACTGTATATATATGTATATGTGTATGTATGTGTTTGTATGTGTGCATATATATATATGTATGAATATGTATGTATGTGTATGTATGTGTATTGTGTATGTGCATCTATATGTATATGTGTAGGTATATATAGTCTGTCAGTTGTTCGAGCCCGGCAGATAGCATAAGATATATATTATATATATATACAGTATACATATACAGTATATATATATATATATATATATATATATATATATATATATATATATATGTATATATACTGTATATGTAAGTGTGTATATTTATGTCTACAGGTGTATGTAAACATATGTGTATATGAACGAGTAATTTGCTTACTAGTGCATTTGTTGTCATCAATCCACCCTTAACAACAAAATGTTCAGCTTTTCCACATTTCGTCTTTCCACACACACATTCACACAAACACACACACACACACCTATACAAAAGAATGTCCTATATACTATAATAGCCCCCAGCTGTTTCCACTTTACCCTTTTCATTCCCCCATGTGATCTCTATCGAAGGTTGACCTCCCATTATAAGCTTTACCTGACCTCTTTACCTTTTACCTTTTTTTTTGGTATTCCCTCATTGACCTCTCCTGAAGACTGACCTTCCATTATAAGCTTTACCTGACCTAACCTGTATATGTATGTGTTGTATGTATGTATGTATGTATGATTGCACACATGAGCGTGTATGTATACAATACAGTATATGTATACGATGTATATAATATATGCATAATATTCTGATAGTTACGAGTTTGTTAGCTACTTATTTATATAATAATAAAACAAAACGTCAAACCACAAGAAGACGACATATGTATATATCACTACACTCATGGTTAACCCGTTCAGTACCAGCGACGGCAGAGAGCCGTCAGTAGATAAATCACACCCCAGTCCCAGCGACTGCTGCCAGCTGCCAGTAATATACGATCCTTGAAACTACCAGTATCAGGCAGTACCTGGTACCACAACGTTTGAGCACTGCTCAAACACTTTGGCAACACTTCTCAGCATATTTCCAAGCCCCCATATGCTGGGAGAGGCAGTATTTCTCCATCTTTTGAGGTGGGAGGATTTTATATCTTGCCTCTGAAGCCATTTGGCCACATTGCTTGGGACTGGGGGGTATATTTACGCTAGTACCCTATAGTACAGTAGGGGTTAATTTAATATAATATGTATTTTACACTTGCAGTCATTGTCTTTTTTGAATTTGTATTACTTTGTATTATACTCCAACAGTGTAAGCTGAGTTTACGACTTTCATATATAGATTTCTCATGTTCATCTACTAAATTTTAAAATGTGTATTTTTAGCTCATGGGGCTACCATTCTTTAAATAAATCGTTATTTTTATTAATATTATTTGAAGTGACCGGGTTGGCAAGAACACGCTCCAGTGCATCTAAGATTGCAAACATAAAAGAAAGGAGGGAGCGAATAAGGGCCAGTTTACCCAAGCACCCCATGACCTCAGGAACTTCCCAGACTCTATGGTACACGGGACATTTAGGACAGTCAACCCAGGAAAAGGGAAATCCTAATGTCCTATCACAGCCGCGGTTTCAAAACACACCCGCCAATCACCAGCCGCCATTTGCTCAGACCCCGGATTTGCAGTATAACGATGAAATGTTTATGCAAATAAAACACCAAAGGCCTGAATGCTAACGGAACAAATGGAACTAAGGAGGCCTATAAATTATGATGTGCCTGGAGAACCATCTAACCTAATAGTAGAAGACAACATAGGCGAACTATTACCAAGTTTGCCAAAGAGCTTCAATTATGAAGGAATCAGTTTCTTCATTATCATATGTATACTAGGCTATGTAACGAACACCTAAGTGTTGAACAAAATAGCTATTGTATGTATGTACCTAATAATAATTCCCATGTATGTATTAGTTAAGTATTTATCATCACAAACTTGATCACAACGTATTACAATATCCCTTTTGCCTTGAATTCCTATAAGTAAGAGGCAAGAATTAAGTCGAACATAGCCTCAACGAAATATAGGAAAAGTAAGCAAACAACCACTGGGGTAATGTCCTTAACTCCGAATAAGAACGGGACATATAACACAGTGGAACAATTGTCTTGCCTTCCCCCCTGCCCTGAGGGCTCGCCGAACCTGCTGTGTGCCTTCTGAAGTCCGGATCCTGAAGTCCTGATTGTGAGAAGCAGTTCATCCTGAAGTGCTGCCCTGTGGACCTACGTTCTTCCTAAATTGGTGCCCTGTGGACCTACGTTCAACTTCGGCCAGATTTTCTCTCAGTCTCTACACTCCTCCATTACCCTAAATGTTTCCGAGTATCTTACGTTGTGATTATTGATGTGAAGGTAAGGTTAAAATATGTGACTATTGCAGTGCTTAATTATATAGAGATCTGTGTCCAAGATCCTTCTCCATTGCATATGTGTTAATCTCTCAGAGTTTGTAGTAATTGTTATCTAGATCGACTTGCCAAACACTCTTTCATCAATAATAAATGCACTGAACTATCCAACTCTAGCTCTTCCCAAGCTTTCTGGCATCTAGCCAAAAACCTCTCCAACAATTTCTCTTCCTCGTCTTTCCCTCCCCTTTCCCACTCTGATGGCTCAACCATCACTTCTTCCTCTGACAAAGCTAAACTCTTCGCTCAAACTTTTGCTAGAAACTCCACCTTGGATGATTCCGGTGCTATTCCTCCCTCTCCGCCCTCCTCTCTCTTACTTATGCCTAATATCCTAATCTCTTCTAAAGATGTACTTTTTACCCTCTCTGGGCTTAACACTAATAAGGCGTACGGTCCGGACGGTGTTCCTCCTGTTGTTCTCAAAAACTGTGCTTCCGTGCTGACTCCCTGCCTAGGCAAACTCTTTCGTCTCTGTCTATCCTCTAACGTCTTCCCTTCATGCTGGAAGTTTGCTCACATTCAACCTGTCCCAAAGAAGGGTGACCGCTCTCAACCCTCCAACTATCGTCCAATTGCTCTTATCTCTTGTCTTTCTAAAGTTTTTGAAACTATTCTTGCTTCCAAATTTCTTAAGCATTTCTCTTCTCATAATCTGCTCTCAGATCGCCAGTATGGCTTCCTTAAGGGTCGCTCTACTGGTGATCTTCTTTCATATCTTACTAACTCTTGGTCATCCTCCTTTCGGGACTTCGGTGAGACTTTTTCTATTGCACTAGACATATCGAAAGCCTTCGATAGAGTCTGGCATAAATCTTTAATTTCTAAACTACCCTCCTTCGGTTTCTATCCCTCCATCTGTGCCTTTGTCTCTAATTTCCTTTCCGGCCGTTCCATAGCCGCGGTTGTGGACGGCCATTGTTCACTTCCTCACCCTATAAACTCTGGTGTTCCTCAGGGCTCTGTCCTATCTCCTATTCTCTTTCTAATTTTTATAAATGATCTCCTTAACTGTACCTTAATTCCCATCCATTCATACGCAGACGACTCAACCTTACACTACTCCATTAGTTTTTCAGAACGCCCCAGCCAGCAATCTCTCAACAACAAACGTAATGAAGCCATAGAACTCTTAAATTCTGATCTAAATACAATTTCCAATTGGGGCAGAGAAAACCTTGTTAACTTTAATGCTTCCAAAACCCAATTTCTCCATCTATCTACCCGTCAGGATCTCCCAGAGGACTATCCCTTATTCTTCAACAATACAAAAATCAACCCTTCATCTTCTCTCAATATTCTTGGTGTCTCTTTTTCTTCTGCTCTCATTTGGAAGGACCATATTACCAGTCTTGCTAAGGCAGCCTCCCAGAAGCTGGGTGTGCTCAACCGCCTTAGGGGGTTCTTTTCCCCTGCACAGCTTCTTGCTCTGTACAGGGGCATAGTGCGCCCTTGTATTGAGTATTGTTCACATGTGTGGGGAGGTTCCTCTCACACCGCTCTCCTAGACAAAGTTGAAAGGAAGGGCTTTCGTATCATTAACTCCCGTCCACTCACCAACTCTCTGCAATCTCTCTCTCTCCGCCGCAATGTTGCATCTCTCTCGCTATTCTATCGCTACTATAATAATCAGTGTTCCTCAGAGCTATCCCAGTGCATACCACCTCCTTTACGTAGGGCACGTGGTACCCGTCTTGCAACTCAATCCCACCCCTACTCTGTGCAACTCTCCAACCCAAGAGTGAAACGTTACTCTCAAACTTTCTTCTACTCAACAGCTGAGCTCTGGAACTCTCTCCCAGAATCAGTCTTTCCCTCTTCCTATGACTTAAATTGCTTCAAACTCCGTGTGTCCAGGCATTTTGGCTCGAACGTCCCTTGATTTTGGCCCTGTCACTCTTTCAACTATGGGGGAGGCACTCGCTATAGGCAGTTATGCCTTTTGCCTCCCTCAATCACATAGAAAAAAAAAAAAAAAAAAAAAGATCTGTGCCTAAGATCTAAGTGTTCAACTTTGATATTTATTTCCTAGAACGTACTACGCATACGTTACATACTTGTGTTCAATAAAAGCACGTAGCCCAATACTTACAGATTTTCCTTGTATATGTCCAATTCTATTATGTATGTTACAAGCTGAAGTCGGAGTGTATAACATGTAATTATTCCCTTCTCTAAATAATAACCTGCTACCTAGAACCTACGCTCAATTTCATATTTTGTATGTGATTATTATATATACCTTCTTCCTGAGTTCCTAAATCTATGCTCGTTTGTTAAAGCGTGATTTCCATTATTATATGAACCGTATTTATGTTCATTTGATTAATTATTGATGTAGATAATTTTGATTCTTATCGTCTAGGAACTCTAGTCTTGCATAGATCGATTATCTAATTATTCATCAATCCGAATACACCGCTTATTTGTGTGAATTCTTACATGACTCTGTTAACTCGTTCAGATATCTTATTATACCTTTTTGGGAATTTCATTTGGTACAACTTTGTCGTGTACACCATTTTACTGATAATTAACATTGTACTTAGTTATTCGTATGCGCTGATTTTATAAAAAGCGTTCTCCAGTGTTGTTTAACTACTCTAGTTCTGTTAACTGTACTGTTTGTCCATTTTCGCTTAAGAGATATTGATCCTTGATTTATTCATAATCATAGAGTAAATATTACATCTGAATTCCTCGACCAGATTTAATATATTGATTGAAGAGACATACGTTCAGATCATATTTTCTTCCAAAATAATTTAATAAGTTGAATTGTAAAATGAATTACGCATATAATTCCCCATTATTCCAGCTTCTTCTTCTGAGCATTAAGTTCATAGTCACACTAATAGTAAATAAAATTCCCAAGACCGCAGTAACGTGAATGACCTGAGCTATTTACCTGGTCATTGGCCACCACTACCCGGGTTGATTTACCTGCCCACGAGCGCCCCTCACCCCCTATGAGCGTTACTCGAACCAACCATGCCTGTACTTGTTTGCCATCTCAACTCACCTAATTTCCTCTTACCTGGGAAAAACTTGTGTTCTAAAGAATAAGAATAAGTTAGACACTCGACTCCCATATTTATTATTGTCAAGGATTGATTCTACAGTATATGTTACGTGATTCTTTATAAATTTATTGTATATTTCCTATTAACATATTACCACAATAGGTTTTAAGTTGTGTTCTTGAATCGAGACTGAATATTTATGCATTCCCTGTGTTGCTTACTGTTCCTTAAAATAGTTAAGCGAACTCTCAGTCCTTATTTGGCTCAATATATACGTGATCTCAATATAAAAATAATTATGCAACATATTGAGAGATCAGGAGCCTATGACAAGAAGAAATAATATATCAACCCTTCTGCCTTAAATATACTACATGTGTATAAAATACATGCGTGTGTTCATTGAGTTTCGTAGTACCTACTTGAATACCTATTTCTGTGATTAAGAACGTGTTAGATGTGTTCCTGTTAAGGAAATTTATAGTCTATAAGTCCATATCTGGATTTTAGTGCAGACTTGATAACAAGATATAAATATTATATCCCGGCATAACACTGGTGGCAGCGGTGGGATCCCTTGACATCCCGGCATTCAAGGCTGAGGATTATTATATATATACATATATGGAAATAGTCAAACCGGTCCTGGACATTATGTTCGGAAACGAGGACGCTTCCAAGATTCATACTATTGTGGTAAAACTAGAGAAGTATGTAACTAAAGAATCGGGTAACCTGGGCACAGTTCGAAGTCTATGTGAAAACTACAAATAATCCAGTATTGGGGCAAACAATAGCCGATAAGAGATTTCACGAGGTTAAGTACTCGGGGGATTTGGACGGTACTATTGAGCAATTGCAACAGATATCTTTAACTGCATTGCCAGAAGAAACCACGGCGCCGAGGAAGAAGATAATATTCAAGGCACTTGTGAGAATTTTGCCTGACCCAGTGGCCGATCACTTCTCAATAGTCGAGCCAACCAATTATGACGCGGATCTGCCTGTGATCAGAAGAATCATGGCACTACGGAAGTCCAGGGAACAAACTAAGATTGTAGTGATTAGCAAAGTCATTACTCATCCAGTCACCAACACAGCTCCCATCAGTGGTCCAGTAGCTCCTCGTGCAAATGACAAAGCTGAAGATAGGGCCCGGATTCGACCAGCGGATTGGGAACCCTGTTCTGGACCTTGCATGCTTTAGTCATTAAAGAGGTCATTTAATGAATTGACCAGGAAGACGACCAGAGCTCCAAGTTGGTGGGCGCAGATTCCCTGGATCAAACTGCGTCAGATTGCAACTATGATCGAAGACGGTACGGCAGGCCCGGCAGAAGAGGTGTGGTGGAGTGGTCTTGCCACTGGATTGGTAATCCAATGGACCCGGGTTCAAATCCCGATATGTCAATGGGAAGATATTATTGGGATTGAATTTGTGCTGTACCTAGTATCAGTGCATTTCCACAAAGCCCACCGAAATGCCAAAAAAATTCCCTCATGGTTCCCTGATTAAATAGCACTGTATGAATATTCCCATATTCAAAATATGCTACAGGGGGACAATGCCTAGTGAGTTCACTGCTCAATAGGTGGCATTCTGATAGTGAGGGTCTGAGTCTGGAGGGTGAGACAGTGAAGCACTTGAACGAAGCACCCAGCGGCTTCAGAGGTGGAGCTGCTTCGAGCCATGAATGGATGCTTCACATGTCTCACTCCCCAGACTGGAATGAGACCTCACAGGCTTCACCGTGTTGAGCGGTGGATTGTAAGGGCTCTCAGCCTATGCCCGAGAGGGAGTAGTTGGAATATAGAAAAAAAAAAGAAGGCATCGAAGAAGATATAGCAGAAGAAGGTGCTGAACAATATCAGCCTGAAACCCTAGAACCAGAACCACTGGATTTTTATGCTGCCCCCCCCCCCCCAAACAAATAGTCGTAACCATGGCGGGGGCTCATGACGGGACATCGGATGATGGTCTTCCTGTGTACAAGAAAATAACACTGAATGGGATGAAAGTTCGACTTCTTATAAATACGGGGGCGTCCCGATCTTGTCTGTTCCTTCCTTTCTTTCAAAAGCATAATTTTTTTTTCGGACAAATGCAATCTTCCTCCATTATCCTTGTAAGTGCAAACGATCAAGTTATTCCCAATCTAGGTCAAACTCTTCTACTCTATGTAAACACCGCTCTCCCAAATCACAGAGTTAATCATTCGTTCGTGATTTATAATCCCAGTGAGACTAAATACGATGGTTATTTAGGCCTCGACCTTCTGATATCCTTGAGTGCCTCAATAGATTGCAGGCACCGAATTTTAACTTTTAATCCACCTTCCAAATCTGAAAAAAACAAAAAAATTCCTTTATTCAATAAAGCAGGTCAAATCACAGACTTTGCTTACCTCTCTTCCTGTCACTGCTGCAACCCAAAGTAATGAACAAATCCTCCCCCTCCCACCTCATATCATCTCTCAAGCAATTATTTCTACCACCATAACAGTACCTCCACATCATGAGAAATGGATACCTTTAGTACCCACCATAGGAGATGTCCTTATGACCCCACACCTCCAAAGCCCTTGCAATGGGGTATGCCTACCCGCTCCTAGCCTGCTACCAAATCAATTAAATTGCATCAAAATAGCCAACATCTCTGACAAATTCTGAAGAACTGTCTGGTCCCACAGATTCTTCCCCTCCATATAAAAATCCTCTCCCTGGTATTCCTACCAATCTCACTCTTGACCAACAAAGTGACCTCAGAAACCTCCTCATTTCCTATCAAGATATTTTTGCTACATCTAGTCGTGATATGGGGAAAACAGAGATGTTACATCACCCCATTCATACCGTAGGGTGGCCCATTAAACAGCCCATCCGGAGGAAGAACCCTATCCAACGACAAGAAGAGGAGAAACAAGTTCAAGATATGCTCGCCACAGGTGTAGTCAAGGCATCCACAAGCCCTTGGTCGTCTCTGGTAGTACTGGTCCGGAAGAAAGACTGATCCACACGCTTTTGCATTGATTACAGGCAGCTCAACGACGCCACCATCAAAGATGCCACCCCACTTCCACGAATTAACGACTCTCTGGATTCATTGCTTGGGGCAGTGTGGTTCACCACTCTGGACCTGCAAGCAGGATATTGCCAAGTTCCAGTATTGCCAGAACACCAACAAAAGACAGCTTTCTCCACCAGCCATGGCCGACTGTATGAGTTCACAGTGTTGCCATTTGGCCTGTGCAATGGCCCAGCTACGTTTTCCAGGTTAATGTAATCAGTACTGCAAGGACTCACCTGGGAAACCTGTCTTGCATACTTAGATGACATTATTGTTTTCGGGACAACCTGGGCCGAAAATTTACAGCGACTGAAGCAAGTTTTTCAAAGAATCAGAGATGCTAGCCTTAAACTTAAGCCATCCAAATGTACTCTGGCTAAGAATAAAGTAAATTTCTGGAGCATATTGTCTCAGAGCAAGGTATAGCGCCAGACCCCAGTAAACTATAAGCTATAAGTAAAATTACCCCTGCCACTAACGTTAAAGGATTAAAAGCTCTTCTCGGGTTCGCCTCATCCTACAGAAGATTTGTGAAAAATTTCGCCACCATTGCCAAACCTTTACATGACCTAACCAAAAAAGAAGCACCTTTCAAGTGGACTGATCAACGTCTTCAAGCCTTTAACGATCTCAAGAATAAGCTAGTAGCATCTCCAGTAGTCTCCTTTTCAGACTATACCCGGCCATTCCGGATAAATACTGATGTGTCACAATTTGGAATCGGTGCCATTCTGGGTCAAACACGAGATGGAAAAGAGCACATCATTGCTTGTGCAAGCCGCACACTCAATCCGGCAGAGGTAAATTATCCTGTCACAAAACGGGAGTCTCTGGGTATGATATGGGCCTTCCAATACTTCAAAGCGTACCTAGCCGGAGTCAAGGTCACAGTAATTACTGACCACCACGCCCTTCAATGGCTCCGTAAGTCTGACACGAAGAATGCTATGACAGTCAGGTGGAGAGAATCGCTAGAAGAGTTTGATATAGACATCGTATATCGCCCAGGGAAACTTCATACTAATGCGGATGCCCTTTCTCGCCTGCCCATCAATTCCTTCAAAGATGACCTTCAACACGACGAAATGCCACACCCAATACTTGCCATTCATTATCAAAACTCCTTGGATGACAGCCAGCAAGAGCTGTTACATTCATTCCAACGACAAGAGAAACCTGATTGGATGCCACGCAAGATATTCACTCAATTGACCAGATGAGGTGATAACTTGTTCACCATTGATGGCAAAATCATCATCACTCCACAAGCTGCCCTATCCACCATGCTCTCTATCCATATGGACAATGGAATTCATGTTGCCCAACGGAAACTTATCACCACGTTTCAGCAGGTATAGGGGAGGTGTGGTGGAGTGGTCTTGCCACTGGCCTGGTAATCCAAAGGTCCCGAGTTCAAATCCAGATGTATCAATGGGAAGATATTATTGGGATGGAATTTGTGCTGTACCTGGTATCAGTGCATTACCACAAGCCCACCGAAACGTCAATAAAATACCCTCATTGTTCCCTGATTTAATAGCACTGTATGAATATTTCCATATTCAAAATATGCTATAGGGGTGCAATGCCTGGTGAGTTATCTGCTCAACAGGTGGCGTTGTGTGTGTGTAAGTGTGAGAGTCTGAGTGTAGGGGGTGAGACAGTGAAGCACGGGAACGAGGTGGCTTCAGGGATGGGGTCGTTTCGGGCCATGAGTGAGCACCGTGCCTCATGTGAAGGCAAGATGGCAGGTGCTCGTTGTACTCTACGTGCTTCACATGTCTCACTCCCTAGACTGGAACAAGACCTCACAGGCTTCACTGTTCATTGTAAAGTGGTGAATGTTAAGGCTATCAGCCTATGCCCGAGAGGAAGTAAGTTGGAATATAGAAAAAAAAAAAAAAAAAAAAATGGACTCCATCCCCGTATATAACTGCCAAGCGCATCACTGAAGCTTGCAGAGCATGTGCATTAGACAAGGATAGAACCCGCACATCTGGTCCTGCAGGGAAATTATTCGCCTCTAAACCATGGCAATTACTTGCAGTTGATGTCATGGGCCCCATGGAAGGTAATCAGGGATTTTAGTATATAATCACCTTCGTTGATACTTATTCTAAATATGTCATTGCTTGCCCGGCAAATGAACATTCAGCCATTGCCGTTGCAGAAGCACTTATTCAACATGTGTTTCACATTTTAGGTTACCCGATGCTATTCATTCGGACAATGCACCTGAATTCACCGGTCACATATGGTCTCAATTATCACAAATATGTGCTTTCAAGATCAGCCATTCCTCTCCATACTGGCCTCAAGGGAACTCAATTGTGAAAGCAGTCATAGAACAATCGCCAACCAAATCCGGACCAGACTACAACAAATGGACTCCAAAGATTGGCCAAGTCAGGTGAAAATTGTGCAATGGGAAATCGACACATGTCCTCGAGAAGACAGGATTTCACCTCATGAACGAGTATTTGGAGTAACACCATTACTACTTCATCTCCGTCATCTAGCTGCCCTTTTGAGCCCTCCAACTTCGATCAGTCATTAGTTCATCTAAAAAAAACGTCTCAGTCAAATTCAATATGTCCAAGATCTACAGCCAGATGAGACTCACAAAGCCAGTCCTCATTGTGTAGGCGATCTAGTTATGATTGCTCAATTACCTGCGCCGTCCAAGCTCAAACCGAGATTTAAAGGTCCCTTCGAAATTTTAACTATACCTAATTGTTACGAGGTTACCGTTAATTATTTTGGTGAGTCGCGCACATACCGTAACAGACATGTCCGTAGATTTCAACCTATTGATGAAAATATGATTATGCTTGCAGATCCTAACCAGAATGACATATTGCCTGCATCTAATAATCAAATCTTGGGATCCACAGAACTTGCATCTCCTGTCATCATTCTTCCTGTGACACCTACACCCAGAAAGAAACTTCTTCCAGACCTACACCCTCTACCACCACTTGCCACGCCCCCTTTGCCACAATGGACCCGGCCTTTGTATACACTCCTATTTCTTCTTTGCCTACACGCATTGTCTCGGCTCCACCTCTACTACCTTCCCAAGATATTTCCAGACCACTTTCCTTGCCTGTGCTTCCTTCTCCCTCTATCAGTCTACCTATCTATTCTGAGTCACCTAGTACTCTCCCTACTATCCCTGCTATCGCTAACATTCCTATTTTTTTTTTTTTTTTTTAAGAGACAATGAACGGAGGAAGGAAAAACACAGATAAAACAAAAAGGTCCATGTGCCTAAAGGCATCCTCCATTCATAAAAAAATTGTAACAACTGGATTTATACTTTTGTAGATTGTAAGTGTGTGGAAAGCAACTCGAGGGAAGTGAATTCCAAAGAGTAGTAGTTCTAGGGATAAATTAATTTTGATAAGCAGAAGTTCTGCATTGTGGAGGAGAAAGTGTAAATTCATGGGCGCTCTCAGCTGCCCTAGTTATCCGGGGAAAGATGTGGAGAGGCGGCACAATTGAAGCAAGTTCCTCAGAACAATTGCTGTGAAAATATCTGTAGAATAATGCAAGGGATGCAACGTTTCTTCGTATGGATAATGTAGGAAGGTTCTGTGTGATTGCAGGGTTATTGATTAATCTAATAGCTTTATTTTTAATTTTGTCCAACTGCCTCAATGCAACCACTCTCCACTTCCACTCCACATAGGCGAACAGTAATCCATCTGAGCACGCACATGACTTTTATATATTACGGCCAACTGCTCGTCAGTGAAGAATTCTTGAACTCTGTACAGGAATCCCAGTTTTTTAGAGGCATTCTTAGCAATGCCTCTAACATAATGTGTCCAGCTCAAGTTAGTAGTTAATTTCAATTATGTACGATTAAGTAAGACAGGTTGGGTAAGAAGTATCCTCACCAGGATTCGAACCCACTCACTCCAGGTATATTTTTGGGAGACTCGGGCACCGTAACCACTCGGCCATCCGCTTATGGCCGAGTGGTTACGATGCCCGACTCTCCCAAATATACCTGGAGTGAGTGGGTTCGAATCCTGGTGAGGATACCTCTTAGTAGTTAATGTTACACCGAGAATATCAATACTAGGGGAAGTGGGAATATTTACATCATTAAAAAATATATGGGAATCTGAGCACTCTGCCTGTCTCTACCCCTCCTCATATTCCTAATCTTAGCACTCTGCCTGTATCTACTCCTCCACAGATATCCTCACCAGTTTCTGTTCAACTACCTGTTCCTCTTAATAGAAAATCGTCTATTCCTGTTACCTACGCCTCTAAACTTAAGACTCCAGCTCATCTGTCTCTCATTCCTTCAGTAAGCCATCATCTTCCCTTCCTTCCCCACATCTTTCATCTACTTTAATTCAGCCTCGACCTAACATACACCACACGCCGTCACATTCTTCTACTTCTACCTCCACACCCTCCCCTCAATCACGTGTCAATAAACCTCCTCTAATCCCTACTTACTATAATCCTACATGTAAAAGATCTGGTTGACGCATGATACCACCTCAACGATGGGCCCCAACCTTCCGGCCTACATACATACGGCGGGGCCCTCTAAAACCTACCTTGCCACCGGTCCACCCCATCAAGTACGACGTCGAAGTTACCTGACAACTGCACGACCTCATCAGTGCACACTCCACCAGCCTCCACTGTTCGGGTCACTACTCCTCCAGCCCCTGCAGTGACCATAACCTCTCCCAGCGCCTCTACTACTACATCGCCTTATGCTGCACCTACGTCAGTCATGAAGATCAACCACGTCATGGTGTCGAATGGTGTGAAGACGTCGCCTGTAAAGTCCCCTCTTCATTTGGTGCAACTGGCTGCAGAAGCATAACAACCCCTTCATGTGTACATGGTCATGGACATCTCCAAACCTGCAGATGTCCCGACTACGATGTGGCTCCTTACCATACAGAACCTGTCACCCGTTCTCAACACTTCCACTACTAGGTCATATGTGTTGAAATCTCGAGGTCGCAACATTTTCTTCGCCGACGGTGGTGAAGTGACGGGGTTGGCAAGAACGGGCTCCAATGCATCTAAGATTGCAAACATAAAAGTAAGGAGGGAGCGAGGAAGGGCCAGTTTACCCAAGCACCCCATGACCTCAGAAACTTCCCAGACTCTATGGGACACGGGACATTTAGGACAGTCAACCCAGGAAAAGGAAAATCCTAATGTCCTATCACGGCCGCGGTTTCAAAACACACCCGCCAATCACCAGCCGCCATTTGCTCAGACACCGGATTTGCAGTATAACGAAGAAATGTTTATGCAAATAAAACACCAAAGGCCTGAATGCTAACGGAACAAATGGAACTAAGGAGGCCTATAAATTATGATGTGCCTGGAGAACCATCTAACCTAATAGTAAAAGACAACATAGGCGAACTATTACCAAGTTTGCCAAAGAGCTTCAATTATGAAGGAATCAGATTAATTATTATCATATGTATACTAGGCTATGTAACGAACACCTAAGTGTTGAATAAAATAGCTATTGTATGTATGTACCTAATAATAATTCCCATGTATGTATTAGTTAAGTATTTATCATCACAAACTTGATCACAACGTATTACAATATCCATTTTGCCTTGAATTCCTATAAGTAAGAGTCAAGAATTAAGTCGAACATAGCCTCAATGAAATATAGGAAAAGTAAGCAAACAACCACTGGGGTAATGTCCTTAACTCTGAATAAGAACGGGACATATAACAGCAGTGTAACAATTGTCTTGCCTTCCCCCCTGCCCTGAGAGCTCGCCGAACCTGCTGTGTGCCTTCTGAAGTCCTGATTGTGAGAAGCAGTTCATCCTGAAGTGCTGCCCTGTGGACCTACGTTCTTCCTGAAGTGCTGCCCTGTGGACCTACGTTCTTCCTGAAGTGCTGCCCTGTGGACCTACGTTAAACTTCGGCCAGACTTTCTCTCGGTCTCTACCCTCCTCCATTACCCTAAGTGTTTCTGAGTATCTTAGGTTGTGATTATTGATGTGAAGGTAAGGTTAAAATATGTGAATATTGCAGTGCTTAATTATCTAGAGATCTGTGTCCAAGATCCTTCTCCATTGCGTATCTGTTAATCTGTCCGAGTTTGTAGTAATTGTTATCTAGATCTGTGCCTAAGATCTAAGTGTTCAACTTTGATATTTATTTCCTAGAACGTACTACGCATACGTTACATACTTGTGTTCAATAAAAGCACGTAGCCTAATACTCACAGATTTTCCTTGTATATGTCCAATTCTATTATGTATGTTACAAGTTGAAGTGTATAAAGTGTAATTATTCCCTTCTCTAAATAATAACCTGCTACCTAGAACCTACGCTCAATTTCATATTCTGTTTATCTCAATCCCCCCTCGTTGTGAAGAATTGTATTTGATTATTATATATAACTTATTACTGAGCTCCTAAATCTACGCTCGTTTGTTTAAGCGTGATTTCCATTATTATATGAACCGTATTTATGTTCATTTGATTATTGATGTAGATAATTTTGATTCTTATCGTCTAGGAATTCTAATCTTGCGTTAGATCGATTATCTAATTATTCATCAATCCGAATACACCACTTATTTGTGTGAATTCTTACAAGACTGTTAAATAGTTGAGATATCTTATTATACCTTTTCGGGTATTTCATTTAGTACAACTTTGACGTGTACACCATTTTACTGATAATAAATATTGTACTTAATTATTCGTATGCGCTGATTTTATATAAAACGTTCTCCAGTGTTGTTTAACTACTCTAGTTCTGTTAACTGTACTGTTTGTCCATTGTCGCTTAAGAGATATTGATCCTTGATTTATTCATAATCATAGAGTAAATATTACATCTGAATTCCTTGACCAGATATAATATTATTACATATATTAATTGAAGAGACATACATTCAGATCACATTTTCTTCCAAAATAAGTTAATAACAAGTTGAATTGTAAAATTAATTACGCATATCATTCCCCGTAATTTCAGCTTCTTATTCTGAGCATTAAGTTCATAGTCACACTAATAGTAATTAAAATTCCCAAGACCGTAGTAACGTGAATGACCTGAGCTATTTACATGGCCATCAGCCACCCCTACCCGGGTTGATTTACCTTCCCACAAGCGCCCCTCACCCCGTGCGAGCGTTACTCGAACCAACCGTGCCTGTACTTGTTTCCCATCTCAACTCACCTAATTTCCCCTTACCTGGGGAAACTGTTCTAAAGAATAAGAATATATTAGACACTCGACTCTCATATTTATTATTGTCAAGAGTTGATTCCATATGTTACATGATTCTTTATAAATTTATTGTATATTTCCTATTAACATATTACCACAATAGGTTTTAATTTGTGTTCTTGATTCGAGACTGAATATTTATGAATTCCCTGTGTTGCTTACTGTTCCTTATAATAGTTAAGCTAACTCTCAGTCCTTAGTTGGCTCAATATATATGTGATCTCAATATAGAAATAATTATGAAACGTATTGAGAGATCAGGAGCCTATGACAAGAAGAAATAATATATCAACCCTTCTGCCTTAAATAAATTACATGTGTATAAATTACATGCGTGTGTTCATTGAATTTCGTAGCACCTACTTGAATACCTATTTCTGTTATTAACCTGTTAAGCGCTAAATAGCCCTAGGAGCTAGGGTAGTTATTTGTGTATTTCTAGCCTTGGATTCTGACAGAATTCGTTATATTTACAATATAGACCATTATTTGTTTTCGGTATGCTTTTATTTTACATATATGATGTATATATGAACCTTCAAGAGTGCTAAAATAAGTGGGAAAAGCATTTGGGTGGTGAAAACCGAAGATATTGGCCACCCGGTCGTAATGTCAGGCGAGAGAGAGCTGCAGTCAACCCTCCTCTCTCGCTGTCTGTGAGGTAACTGAGGGCGGCGGGGCGGTCTGGGCTGGTGTGTGTGTGGTACATATCGATCTTTTCTGCAACCCACTTGTGCTACATTATCGCGGGAGAGAAAAATAACCGATAAATGATGATAATAAGAGGGAAAATAGGTGATAATTGAGGAGGGGAGGGAGGGGGGAATAAGGTGGGGAAGGAGGGGAGGGGGGTGGGTGAGATTTACATGGATGAGTACTGGAGGGGAATTATCTCACCTAGAGACAAATTTTTTTTTTTGATAGGCCCTTTTTTTTTTGGAAAGCTTTTTTTATGGTCCTGCTTCCGTGAGGCCTATCGCGTTCCCTATAGGAAGCCTTCCGTGAGGCCTATCGCGCTTGCCGGGTTAAGAACATGTTAGATGTGTTCCTGTTGAGGAAATTTATAGTCTATTTGTCCATATCTGGATTTTAGTGCAGACTTGATAACGAGATATAAATATTATCTTCCAGCATAACATTATAATTATTTGTATTATTATTATTATTATTATTATTATTATTATTACATACACACAATTATTGCCTGCAAATATTGTGCAGGACTACCATAAAAAGTCCACTGATAATAACTAAGGAATTCGTGAAGTCCAAACTATTTATATATGAACATGTATTATACATACCTTTGATTGTACAAATATCTAATTATGCAGTTGATGTGACAACATCTGTGACGCAATCCTAATATTATACCCAACAAATCAAACATGGTAATAATAATAATAATCTTCTGGTTACTTATATAGCGCCCGTCTCTCCTCCTTCGAGGATTCGCAAGCGCTTGGCTTTCTTTAGTCTACCAGAGACCATTACCCATCCCCCTTGCTCATGGGGAGATGGTAACCGCCGGCTGTATCCCAGAAAAACTTTTCAATCTGAGCAGGGATTGAACACGAGACCTTAAAGGTGGGAATCAGGCACGCTATCAACTGAGCCAGCCGGACGGCTGACGGTATATTGAAATGTAATATTTTCAAGCTAATCCATAAGATATGGATATATCAACGTTCCCCTTTATAAATAGTATTATTTAAAACTGGTTTGGAAGTTAGTTACATCTACAGTATATGAGTCCAGAGACATGACTTGAGTTCATGGATTGAGTGTTGCCTTCTAGTTGCTATTAATAAATTATTCACTAGTTTTATAACTGTAACTATCGAATATAAGGTGTCAATCCTTTATTTGTGTTCTCATCATATAAGAAACACTCGGTTTAATAAAAGAATATGAAGGATGAAATCTAATGTCAGCGTGCCTTTATGGTTCATTACCAATTGAGTATATTATAAGTATGATTACATTGGTGGCCTTCTGCGTTCATGGGTATAAGTTAGTGGGTGACAGATTCATGCAATATTTACTATGTTTGAATGCTGATAAACTATATAAATACTCATCCATCTGCTGAAATGTACATAACATTATTGAATACAAATATTCAACATGACTACAGATATTTGCAATGTTCATAATTTCGACAATACGCTAATCATACGTTGAACTATCCCCTTAAGGGGACCGGCCACGTTTTACTCGGAAAAGTGCTCAAAATGGCAATATTGCGCAACCCGATATATGGCATCATCACCCATCCCTCTATCATCAGTTAAAATCCTGAGGCAATATTCCGTATGGAAGCATATTATTTCTGGGCTAGTTTCAAACTTTCACGGGTCCGCGGGTCGCACAGACCCGTAGAAAATGATTTATTGGTTTCGGAACTGCAAAAAAAAAATGGTGGTGGTGGAGGAGAAAGAGCAGTGTGCTCCAAGTCGCGAAAGAAGTATGGTGCGGCTGGCCGGCTGGCTTGCAACAGCTCTCGCGCCTTAGTACCTCACATAAGAAAGTTCACTTGTCGGCGCATTATCTCCGTAACCACACATGCTACAAAAATGATTCTGGTGTCATTGGAAAGGGCATAGAATTCCCTACAAAACAACGGCTCCATTTCTTTTTATTTCTTAACCATTTCGACACAGCAACCCGAGACATTTGTCACCTAATTTGTACCTAATTGACTCCCTCATTGCAAAATTAGATCAAAAATGGAAAAAGTAAAGATTAGATATTGTAACTACACCTATTGTTAGTACCCCCAATGCATTGAAACAATCAAGCAACAACATTTAAATGAGTCTTCGATTTTACAAACAAACATAAATTTTCACACTAATTCTCACCTAACTCAAAAAATAATTGTCCTAGATAATTAAAATTTTGGAAATCTCTCTTATTTTAGGTGCCCTATATGTGTACCAACTCTTATGAAATACAGACGAATTCCATTGACACGTTCTAGAGCAAAAAGTGGCTGGTGCCTCAAAGGACGGGGCCGTTTGTAACATCAACTACCTACCTAGTGGGCATATTTAATGAAAATGAGCTTCATTCCATGCTCTTTTTCATACACAAACAAGAGCCAGAGCATAATACAATTATATATCCGTGAAAGGACGATAATATAGCTTTCCAATGACACCTGAATCATCCTTGTATGACCACGGGTTACCCTGTAGCGATAACAAAACCTGAGGTGAAAATACCAAAATAAGGTAATTTCCTCAGTTTGTTCCTTATATCGCGAGGCCGGGTGTGTGTAGGGAGATGGTGGTGGTCATAGAACCGGCCCAGTGGTGGTGCCGAGCGGTCAGACCCCGCCTATCGTCCTCCCAATACACATACTCTCTCTCAGAGCCCCTAATGTGCTCAGAATGCCGCCCGTCATATGACGGGTACCGGAGGATAGGCCATTTATCTCTCGCCCATCATATGACGGTCACCGTTGATTAAGGGTTAAGCTTCCACAATTATAACATTTTCTGCCTCAGGTTACAAACTGGTACAAGGTAAGAGAGAACTTCATCACCGGACGAGTGGCTTGGTACTTCCGGAAACACACGCCCTGGAAGTACAAGATTGACATAAATATCAAAAGACTGGTAGAAGCTGGCATTGTACAAAATTTCTTTGAGGTAAGGAGTAATACATCACGAACACGTGTTTTTTTTTTTTTTTTTTTTGGACAGCTACAAAAATAGGCATGTAGTTAAAGCTAGCTATGTTTTAATTTATATTTGAGAAACAGAGGTATAGTTAACAATTTTCAATGTATGAATTCAAATGTGTTTCTAGTATGGTAAATACATACTAGATATCAGACTCCATTCATTCATTGTGCTAGACCTCATGAAGAAGGAAAAGAAAAGGAGAGGGAGGTAGGAAGGGTTGAGAGAGCATGAGAGAGTTGCCATGGATTTATTATGGGAGACAAAGTAGGAGGGTGAAAGGGAGGGCTGAGGGGCATCATTCATATAATTATGATAATAATGAATAAGAAGCATCAAAATAATGCATTATGACACTGATGCTGGTGGAGCACGTTAGTTGCATCACATGTCCTAATGACACCAACACTCCTTGGGTTAACTATGTTGTACCGCTGCCACACTCCTCCCGGGGATAACCCATTCAGTACGAGGGACGTCCTTTTCATCATAATCTGGCGACTATTAAACATTTATGTTCAGTTTGGGAAGGACCTCTAGCAATAATAAAGCTTCAACCTATCTCAACCAACCCTTACAACTTCCACAGATTATTCCCAAGCTGCAAAATATCGTCTAAATCTAGCTAGAAAAAATTATAACACACGTCGTTGGTACTCCTTGGGTTAACTGTGTTGTACCCTTACCACAGCGAGAGCTTGTGTCCCTGGGAATAATGCAAAAAAAAAAAACAAAAAAAAAACATACTGGCATAGATCACCAACAGACAATATTGAAATATATGTTAACCCCTTACGGACGGGGATGTTTGTACTTTCTACTACCTATGTGGAGGGCATATTTACCCTAAACGATCTTCATTCCATGCTCTTTTTCATGCATAAACAAGAGCCAGAGAGTAATACAATTATGTAAACTTGGTGTGGAAGAGTGGCTGGTGCGTGTGATAATGAAGATGTATGAGGATTCGCGAAGTTCGGTGAGGGTGAAGGGTGTACTGAGTGATGAGTTCGCAGTCCGTGTTGGAGTCCATCAGGGTTCAGTGTTAAGCCCCCTCCTCTTTATTATGGTCTTGGAGGCGCTGTCTAGAGCTTTTAGAGGCGGACTCCCGTTGGAACTGTTTTATGCAGACGATTTAGTCCTAATAGCTGACAGTATGCAGGATGCTGAGGCCAAATTCAGAGAGTGGAGAGAGGGCATGGCGAGCAAGGGTTTAAGAGTCAATATTAACAAAACCAAGGTTATGCATTGTAGTTTGAGACTAGTGTGACGCACCCAGTGCGTGGCAACGTAACCTGATTGTACTCCTTGGTACTCCACTGTACCGCCACGGTGCGGTACCGTGTACCGTTGTACCGTGCTGGCTGCTTATATTGAGTGTGACAACGTATAACTATGTTCTTTGTATCTCTGCAAAGGTCTCGTCATGTGCTAACCAGTGGTGGGTTTTGTTTTAAGCCATGTCGAGACCTTCCATTTAATATGTAGTATCAATAGAGAAGTTGATAGATAAGACAATAGGAATTCAGAGAGAGAGAGTGAGTTAGACTTCAGAGCGAGAGGGTAGCAACGCGCCACGCTGCCGGAGTGGTGGTTGCCAGACGTATGGACCGGTTGGCAGCCTTGCGCTTATAGCTAGGTGCGACAGGGTTGGTAGTCCATTGCCGCCTGCCTATGCTGCCTGGGTTGCCCATGTTGTCGTACTGCACATTGCATGGAGGCTCGCTGTGTGTTCCATGATCAGGTTGCCTAGAACCTTTGAGATTCTAACATCCCTTGCCCTCTCTCCCAATTTCTCACGGTTGCACTCTTTCTCTCTGACGACATTACTCTCATTTCATTCTTCTCTCTATTTAAATGCATAACCTTCCCTTGAGGTCCTAAAGGAGTTTCAGCACTCACCTCTCGTATTACTCTTAGGACAAGCATATATTTACATGTATTAGATTTAAGGGGTTAATGTGAACAGCGATCTTCTTGATGAGGATAGTTGGTGAACGTTCTACATGTTCACGAGTTATATGCCCAGCTCATCATCCAATTTGTGACTAGACTAGTGCCATGTGTAAGAGCCCGACCATGCCCAGGAGTTGTCTGTAGAGGGGCGAGGACTTAGCCTTGATTTGCCTACCGAGCCAGGAGCGAGTGTAGTACCAGAGACTACAGCTCGCTCGTAGTGCCGGTATAGTAGAGTAACGTAATTTATCTGTCCTTGTGTTCTCTGCAGTCTTTTCCTGGGTTCTCGCTTTCGGTGCTGGGACTCGTTGTTCCTGTGACTTGGCCTGCTAGCTAGAAGACATGGGGATGATGAGTGGGTTATATCTTTATTTTACTATGCATTGCAGCTCTCTTTAAGTTTATGTATGTAACACTTTACAATACACATTACTCACACACAAGACAACACTATTAATACTTTCATGTATCAATTAACTGCACTGTCGTTTTGCTGCTGTGTCCGGAGTTCTGTTGCGTAGGGCGCATACAGACTCAGAGGGGAGACAGAGTGAGAGAAGCGAAGTAGCCTATGCGGTAGTAGGCTACCGGCGCAGTACTGTTGCCTGCAACCTTTTAGTTATTCCAAGTATAGATTCATTCTTATAATAAGTGACTACTATTTATGTTCCTTCCATGTGTATTATTAGGTATCTACTGGATCATGAACATCTTGTATGCTACATGCTAGTGCATGTTAGTAGGGGACAGTTATTCTAGTGCACGCGCTTTCAAGTAGGCGTGTACATTTGTCATTTAGCATTTCACTGTCATACCTTTAGCCTGCTTCTATTCTACATTATTAGAGGCTTAATATTAACGTAGTTTCTTGAGTATTGCATTTCTTTAGTAATAACGTAATCTATAAATGTCTGAGGGAGTTTAGCCTCATAGCCTACGCCTGTTGTACACTTTCGCCGAGTTAAGGTACCTCGTTACCATAGACGATAACTCTGTAGGGCGTTGTTGCTTTTGTTGTCTGGAGCATATAGTATTTGGGACTGGAATCGAGCGTGTCGTTGTCACATAAGCCATTTCTGTCCTACGATCAAGAATCCCGAATATGTATTGCCGATCCAGCCGTAACAAAATGGCGACCTTGCACAAGATTCAGTAGTATCCTATCACATGTTTTTTGGAGAACTATTCTATGCTACCTAGTAGAGCTGGCTAGAATTTTCTTGCATATTGGAGGAATTTTTATTGTGTCATTATTGTATTGGTGGACTTGCAGATTGTTTCGTTGGGGGTGTCTAGAGTAGAGTCATTCAAGCATCTTTAACATTTTGTGAGTCGAGACTGCAATTAGTAATAAGCACTTCTTTTTTTTTATGAACAGCAATTGTATAACCAGCACTATGTCTAATGACTCATCATTTACGGGGGAGGATAACACGGTACAGCCTAGTAACCAGCAAGTACAACAGATATTTAGGGAGGGGAGTGTTATAAGTGGAGAGAGGGATGCCCGGGCATTTTTGCAGACACCTTTGACCGAACAGCGCCTGCAGGCTATTGATTGTTACGGTCTTCGCTGTTTAGCCACGGTTTTGGGGCGGGACTGTCCTGACAGTTGGCCCAAGAAGAATTTGGTGGCATGTTTGTTGGGTGAT
>JBAKBP010025076.1:20000-33987 GCA_037953745.1 Lithodes maja | reverse complement strand
CTACCTCTCGTGTAGATAGCCCAGTTATAGAGGCTCTAAATCCCGTTTTATGTCTCCACCATACAAGACCAATTCACTTTAGTGTCCAATCTCAGAAAATTGTTTTTGAGAAAATATTATTTTGTCAATTCAATGTTAATTATCTTAGTTTTTAGGGTGATTTTAGCTCTATTATATGTCTACCTCTCGTGTAGATAGCCCAGTTATAGAGGCTCTAAATCCCGTTTTATGTCTCCACCATACAAGACCAATTCACTTTAGTGTCCAATCTCAGAAAATAGTTTTTGAGAAAATATTATTTTGTCAATTCAATGTTAATTATCTTAGTTTTTAGGGTGATTTATTATATGAATCTACCTCTCGTGTAGATAGCCCAGTTATAGAGGCTCTAAATCCCGTTTTATGTCTCCACCATACAAGACCAATTCACTTTAGTGTCCAATCTCAGAAAATAGTTTTTGAGAAAATATTATTTTGTCAATTCAATGTTAATTATCTTAGTTTTTAGGGTGATTTTAGCTCTATTATATGTCTACCTCTCGTGTAGATAGCCCAGTTATAGAGGCTCTAAATCCCGTTTTATGTCTCCACCATACAAGACCAAATCACTTTAGTGTCCAATCTCAGAAAATAGTTTTTGAGAAAATATTATTTTGTCAATTCAATGTTAATTAGACTAGTTTTTAGGGTGATTTTAGCTCTATTATATGTCTACCTCTCATGTAAGATAGCCCAGTTATAGAGGCTCTAAATCCCGTTTTTATGTCTCCATCATGCAAGACCAAATCACTTTAGTGTCCAATCTCAGAAAATAGTTTTTGAGAAATTATTATTTTGTCAATTCAATGTTAATTAGACTAGTTTTTAGGGTGATTTTAGCTCTATTATATGTCTACCTCTCATGTATTAAGATAGCCCAGTTATAGAGGCTCTAAATCCCGTTTTTATGTCTCCACCATACAAGACCAATTCACTTTAGTGTCCAATCTCAGAAAATAGTTTTTGAGAAATATTATTTTGTCAATTCAATGTTAATTATCTTAGTTTTTAGGGTGATTTTAGCTGTATTATATGTCTACCTCTCATGTATTAAGATAGCCCAGTTATAGAGGCTCTAAATCCCGTTTTATGTCTCCACCATACAAGACCAATTCACTTTAGTGTCCAATCTCAGAAAATAGTTTTTGAGAAAATATTATTTTGTCAATTCAATGTTAATTAGACTAGTTTTTAGGGTGATTTTAGCTCTATTATATGTCTACCTCTCATGTATTAAGATAGCCCAGTTATAGAGGCTCTAAATCCCGTTTTTATGTCTCCACCATACAAGACCAATTCACTTTAGTGTCCAATCTCAGAAAATAGTTTTTGAGAAAATATTATTTTGTCAATTCAATGTTAATTATCTTAGTTTTTAGGGTAATTTTAGCTGTATTATATGTCTACCTCTCATGTATTAAGATAGCCCAGTTATAGAGGCTCTAAATCCCGTTTTATGTCTCCACCATACAAGACCAATTCACTTTAGTGTCCAATCTCAGAAAATAGTTTTTGAGAAAATATTATTTTGTCAATTCAATGTTAATTATCTTAGTTTTTAGGGTGATTTTAGCTCTATTATATGTCTACCTCTCATGTATTAAGATAGCCCAGTTATAGAGGCTCTAAATCCCGTTTTTATGTCTCGACCATACAAGACCAATTCACTTTAGTGTCCAATCTCAGAAAATAGTTTTTGAGAAAATATTATTTTGTCAATTCAATGTTAATTATCTTAGTTTTTAGGGTGATTTTAGCTCTATTATATGTCTACCTCTCATGTATTAAGATAGCCCAGTTATAGAGGCTCTAAATCCCGTTTTTATGTCTCCACCATACAAGACCAATTCACTTTAGTGTCCAATCTCAGAAAATAGTTTTTGAGAAAATATTATTTTGTCAATTCAATGTTAATTATCTTAGTTTTTAGGGTGATTTTAGCTCTATTTTATGTCTACCTCTCATGTATTAAGATAGCCCAGTTATAGAGGCTCTAAATCCCGTTTTATGTCTCCACCATACAAGACCAATTCACTTTAGTGTCCAATCTCAGAAATAGTTTTTGAGAAAATATTATTTTGTCAATTCAATGTTAATTATCTTAGTTTTTAGGGTGATTTTAGCTCTATTTTATGTCTACCTCTCATGTATTAAGATAGCCCAGTTATAGAGGCTCTAAATCCCGTTTTATGTCTCCACCATACAAGACCAATTCACTTTAGTGTCCAATCTCAGAAAATAGTTTTTGAGAAAATATTATTTTGTCAATTCAATGTTAATTATCTTAGTTTTTAGGGTGATTTTAGCTCTATTTTATGTCTACCTCTCATGTATTAAGATAGCCCAGTTATAGAGGCTCTAAATCCCGTTTTATGTCTCCACCATACAAGACCAATTCACTTTAGTGTCCAATCTCAGAAAATAGTTTTTGAGAAAATATTATTTTGTCAATTCAATGTTAATTAGACTAGTTTTTAGGGTGATTTTAGCTGTATTATATGTCTACCTCTCGTGTAGATAGCCCAGTTATAGAGGCTCTAAATCCCGTTTTATGTCTCCACCATACAAGACCAATTCACTTTAGTGTCCAATCTCAGAAAATAGTTTTTGAGAAAATATTATTTTGTCAATTCAATGTTAATTAGACTAGTTTTTAGGGTGATTTTAGCTGTATTATATGTCTACCTCTCGTGTAGATAGCCCAGTTATAGAGGCTCTAAATCCCGTTTTATGTCTCCACCATACAAGACCAATTCACTTTAGTGTCCAATCTCAGAAAATAGTTTTTGAGAAAATATTATTTTGTCAATTCAATGTTAATTAGACTAGTTTTTAGGGTGATTTTAGCTGTATTATATGTCTACCTCTCATGTATTAAGATAGCCCAGTTATAGAGGCTCTAAATCCCGTTTTGTGTCTCCACCATACAAGACCAAATCCCTTTAGTGTCCAATCTCAGAAAATAGTTTTTGAGAAATTATTATTTTGTCAATTCAATGTTAATTATCTTAGTTTTTAGGGTGATTTTAGCTGTATTATATGTCTACCTCTCATGTATTAAGATAGCCCAGTTATAGAGGCTCTAAATCCCGTTTTGTGTCTCCACCATACAAGACCAAATCCCTTTAGTGTCCAATCTCAGAAAATAGTTTTTGAGAAATTATTATTTTGTCAATTCAATGTTAATTATCTTAGTTTTTAGGGTGATTTTAGCTGTATTATATGTCTACCTCTCATGTATTAAGATAGCCCAGTTATAGAAGCTCTAAATCCCGTTTTGTGTCTCCACCATACAAGACCAATTCACTTTAGTGTCCAATCTCAGAAAATAGTTTTTGAGAAAATATTATTTTGTCAATTCAATGTTAATTAGACTAGTTTTTAGGGTGATTTTAGCTCTATTATATGTCTACCTCTCGTGTAGATAGCCCAGTTATAGAGGCTCTAAATCCCGTTTTGTGTCTCCACCATACAAGACCAAATCACTTTAGTGTCCAATCTCAGAAAATAGTTTTTGAGAAAATATTATTTTGTCAATTCAATGTTAATTATCTTAGTTTTTAGGGTGATTTTAGCTCTATTATATGTCTACCTCTCGTGTAGATAGCCCAGTTATAGAGGCTCTAAATCCCGTTTTGTGTCTCCACCATACAAGACCAAATCACTTTAGTGTCCAATCTCAGAAAATAGTTTTTGAGAAATTATTATTTTGTCAATTCAATGTTAATTATCTTAGTTGTTAGGGTGATTTTAGCTCTATTATGTGTCTACCTCTCGTGTATGTAGATAGCCCAGTTATAGAGGCTCTAAATCCCGTTTTGTGTCTCCACCATACAAGACCATTAATTCACTTTAGTGTCCAATCTCAGAAAATAGTTTTAGAGAAAATATTATTTTGTCAATTCAATGTTAATTATCTTAGTTTTTAGGGTGATTTTAGCTCTATTATATGTCTACCTCTCGTGTATTAAGATAGCCCAGTTATAGAGGCTCTAAATCCCGTTTTATGTCTCCACCATACAAGACCATTAATTCACTTTAGTGTCCAATCTCAGAAAATAGTTTTAGAGAAAATATTATTTTGTCAATTCAATGTTAACTAGCCTAGTTATTAGGGTGATTTTAGCTCTATTATGTGTCTACCTCTCGTGTATGTAGATAGCCCAGTTATAGCGGCTCTAAATCGCGTTTTGTGTCTCCACCATACAAGACCATTAATTCACTTTAGTGTCCAATCTCAGAAAATAGTTTTTGAGAAATTATTATTTTGTCAATTCAATGTTAATTATCTTAGTTTTTAGGGTGATTTTAGCTCTATTATGTGTCTACCTCTCGTGTATGTAGATAGCCCAGTTATAGCGGCTCTAAATCGCGTTTTGTGTCTCCACCATACAAGACCATTAATTCACTTTAGTGTCCAATCTCAGAAAATAGTTTTTGAGAAATTATTATTTTGTCAATTCAATGTTAATTAGCCTAGTTTTTAGGGTGATTTTAGCTCTATTATATGTCTACGTCTCGTGTATTAAGATAGCCCAGTTATAGAGGCTCTAAATCCCGTTTCTTATCTCCCCTATACAAGACCATTAATTCACTTTAGTGTCCAATCTCAGAAAATATTTTTAGAGAGAATCTTATTTTGGTCAATTCAATGTTAACTAGCCTAGTTATTAGGCTGATTTTAGCTCTATTATATGTCTACGTCTCGTGTATTAAGATAGCCCAGTTATAGAGGCTCTAAATCCCGTTTCTTATCTCCCCTATACAAGACCATTAATTCACTTTAGTGTCCAATCTCAGAAAATATTTTTAGAGAGAATCTTATTTTGGTCAATTCAATGTTAACTAGCCTAGTTACTAGGGTGATTTTAGCTCTATTATATGTCTACATCTCGTGTATTAAGATAGCCCAGTTATAGAGGCTCTAAATCCCGTGTTGTGTCTCCACTATACAAGACCATTAATTCACTTTAGTGTCCAATCTCAGAAAATAGTTTTTGAGAAAATATTATTTTGTCAATTCAATGTTAATTATCTTAGTTTTTAGGGTGATTTTAGCTCTATTATATGTCTACCTCTCGTGTATTAAGATAGCCCAGTTATAGAGGCTCTAAATCCCGTTTTATGTCTCCACCATACAAGACCATTAATTCACTTTAGTGTCCAATCTCAGAAAATAGTTTTAGAGAAAATATTATTATTGTCAATTCAATGTTAACTAGCCTAGTTTTTAGGGTGATTTTAGCTCTATTATGTGTCTACCTCTCGTGTATGTAGATAGCCCAGTTATAGCGGCTCTAAATCCCGTTTTGTGTCTCCACCATACAAGACCATTAATTCACTTTAGTGTCCAATCTCAGAAAATAGTTTTTGAGAAAATATTATTTTGTCAATTCAATGTTAATTAGACTAGTTTTTAGGGTGATTTTAGCTCTATTATATGTCTACCTCTCATGTATTAAGATAGCCCACTTATAGAGGCTCTAAATCCCGTTTTATGTCTCCACCATACAAGACCATTAATTCACTTTAGTGTCCAATCTCAGAAAATAGTTTTAGAGAAAATATTATTTTGTCAATTCAATGTTAACTAGCCTAGTTATTAGGGTGATTTTAGCTCTATTATGTGTCTACCTCTCGTGTATGTAGATAGCCCAGTTATAGCGGCTCTAAATCGCGTTTTATGTCTCCACCATACAAGACCATTAATTCACTTTAGTGTCCAATCTCAGAAAATAGTTTTAGAGAAAATATTATTTTGTCAATTCAATGTTAACTAGCCTAGTTATTAGGGTGATTTTAGCTCTATTATGTGTCTACCTCTCGTGTATGTAGATAGCCCAGTTATAGCGGCTCTAAATCGCGTTTTGTGTCTCCACCATACAAGACCATTAATTCACTTTAGTGTCCAATCTCAGAAAATAGTTTTTGAGAAATTATTATTTTGTCAATTCATTGTTAATTATCTTAGTTTTTAGGGTGATTTTAGCTCTATTATATGTCTACCTCTCATGTATTAAGATAGCCCAGTTATAGAGGGTCTAAATCCCGTTTTGTGTCTCCCCTATACAAGACCATTAATTCACTTTAGTGTCCAATCTCAGAAAATAGTTTTTGAGAAAATATTATTTTGTCAATTCAATGTTAATTAGCCTAGTTATTAGGGTGATTTTAGCTCTATTATATGTCTACGTCTCGTGTATTAAGATAGCCCAGTTATAGAGGCTCTAAATCCCGTTTTATGTCTCCCCTATACAAGACCATTAATTCACTTTAGTGTCCAATCTCAGAAAATAGTTTTTGAGAAATTATTATTTTGTCAATTCAATGTTAACTAGCCTAGTTATTAGGGTGATTTTAGCTCTATTATATGTCTACGTCTCGTGTATTAAGATAACCAAGTTATAGCGGCTCTAAATCGCGTTTCTTATCTCCCCTATACAAGACCATTAATTCACTTTAGTGTCCAATCTCAGAAAATAGTTTTTGAGAAATTATTATTTTGTCAATTCAATGTTAATTATCTTAGTTTTTAGGGTGATTTTAGCTCTATTATATGTCTACCTCTCGTGTATTAAGATAGCCCAGTTATAGAGGCTCTAAATCCCGTTTGTGTCTCCACTATACAAGACCATTAATTCACTTTAGTGTCCAATCTCAGAAAATAGTTTTTGAGAAATTATTATTTTGTCAATTCAATGTTAATTATCTTAGTTTTTAGGGTGATTTTAGCTCTATTATATGTCTACCTCTCGTGTAGATAGCCCAGTTATAGAGGCTCTAAATCCCGTTTTATGTCTCCACCATACAAGACCAATTCACTTTAGTGTCCAATCTCAGAAAATAGTTTTTGAGAAAATATTATTTTGTCAATTCAATGTTAATTAGCCTAGTTTTTAGGGTGATTTTAGCTCTATTATGTGTCTACCTCTCATGTATTAAGATAGCCCACTTATAGAGGCTCTAAATCCCGTTTGTATGTCTCCACCATACAAGACCAAATCACTTTAGTGTCCAATCTCAGAAAATAGTTTTTGAGAAAATATTATTTTGTCAATTCAATGTTAATTAGACTAGTTTTTAGGGTGATTTTAGCTCTATTATATGTCTACCTCTCATGTATTAAGATAGCCCACTTATAGAGGCTCTAAATCCCGTTTTTATGTCTCCACCATACAAGACCAATTCACTTTAGTGTCCAATCTCAGAAAATAGTTTTTGAGAAAATATTATTTTGTCAATTCAATGTTAATTAGCCTAGTTTTTAGGGTGATTTTAGCTCTATTATGTGTCTACCTCTCGTGTATGTAGATAGCCCAGTTATAGAGGCTCTAAATCCCGTTTGTATGTCTCCCCTACACAAGACCAATTCACTTTAGTGTCCAATCTCAGAAAATAGTTTTTGAGAAAATATTATTTTGTCAATTCAATGTTAATTAGCCTAGTTTTTAGGGTGATTTTAGCTCTATTATGTGTCTACCTCTCGTGTATGTAGATAGCCCAGTTATAGAGGCTCTAAATCCCGTTTTTATGTCTCCCCTACACAAGACCATTAATTCACTTTAGTGTCCAATCTCAGAAAATAGTTTTTGAGAAAATATTATTTTGTCAATTCAATGTTAATTAGCCTAGTTTTTAGGGTGATTTTAGCTCTATTATATGTCTACCTCTCGTGTATGTAGATAGCCCAGTTATAGAGGCTCTAAATCCCGTTTTATGTCTCCCCTACACAAGACCATTAATTCACTTTAGTGTCCAATCTCAGAAACTAGTTTTAGAGAAAATATTATTTTGTCAATTCAATGTTAACTAGCCTAGTTATTAGGGTGATTTAAGCTCTATTATGTGTCTACCTCTCGTGTATGTAGATAGCCCAGTTATAGCGGCTCTAAATCGCGTTTCTTATCTCCCCTATACAAGACCATTAATTCACTTTAGTGTCCAATCTCAGAAAATAGTTTTTGAGAAAATATTATTTTGTCAATTCAATGTTAATTAGACTAGTTTTTAGGGTGATTTTAGCTCCTATTATATGTCTACCTCTCGTGTATTAAGATAGCCCAGTTAAATTGGCTCTAAATCGTGTTTTGTGTCTCCACCATACAAGACCAATTCACTTTAGTGTCCAATCTCAGAAAATAGTTTTTGAGAAAATATTATTTTGTCAATTCAATGTTAATTAGCCTAGTTTTTAGGGTGATTTTAGCTCTATTATATGTCTACCTCTCGTGTATTAAGATAGCCCAGTTATAGAGGCTCTAAATCGTGTTTTGTGTCTCCACCATACAAGACCAATTCACTTTAGTGTCCAATCTCAGAAAATAGTTTTTGAGAAAATATTATTTTGTCAATTCAATGTTAATTAGCCTAGTTTTTAGGGTGATTTTAGCTCTATTATATGTCTACCTCTCGTGTATTAAGATAGCCCAGTTATAGAGGCTCTAAATCCCGTTTATGTCTCCACCATACAAGACCAATTCACTTTAGTGTCCAATCTCAGAAAATAGTTTTTGAGAAAATATTATTTTGTCAATTCAATGTTAATTAGCCTAGTTTTTAGGGTGATTTTAGCTCTATTATATGTCTACCTCTCATGTATTAAGATAGCCCAGTTATAGAGGCTCTAAATCCCGTTTTTATGTCTCCACCATACAAGACCAAATCACTTTAGTGTCCAATCTCAGAAAATAGTTTTTGAGAAATTATTATTTTGTCAATTCAATGTTAATTATCTTAGTTTTTAGGGTGATTTTAGCTGTATTATATGTCTACCTCTCGTGTATGTAGATAGCCCAGTTATAGAGGCTCTAAATCCCGTTTTGTGTCTCCACCATACAAGACCAATTCACTTTAGTGTCCAATCTCAGAAAATAGTTTTTGAGAAATTATTATTTTGTCAATTCAATGTTAATTATCTTAGTTTTTAGGGTGATTTTAGCTGTATTATATGTCTACCTCTCGTGTATTAAGATAGCCCAGTTATAGAGGCTCTAAATCCCGTTTTGTGTCTCCACCATACAAGACCAATTCACTTTAGTGTCCAATCTCAGAAAATAGTTTTTGAGAAAATATTATTTTGTCAATTCAATGTTAATTATCTTAGTTTTTAGGGTGATTTTAGCTCTATTATATGTCTACCTCTCGTGTATTAAGATAGCCCAGTTATAGAGGCTCTAAATCCCGTTTTATGTCTCCCCTACACAAGACCATTAATTCACTTTAGTGTCCAATCTCAGAAAATAGTTTTTGAGAAAATATTATTTTGTCAATTCAATGTTAATTAGCCTAGTTTTTAGGGTGATTTTAGCTCTATTATATGTCTACGTCTCGTGTATTAAGATAACCAAGTTATAGCGGCTCTAAATCGCGTTTCTTATCTCCCCTACACAAGACCATTAATTCAGTTTAGTGTCCAATCTCAGAAAATAGTTTTAGAGAAAATATTATTTTGTCAATTCAATGTTAACTAGCCTAGTTATTAGGGTGATTTTAGCTCTATTATATGTCTACGTCTCGTGTATTAAGATAACCCAGTTATAGCGGCTCTAAATCGCGTTTCTTATCTCCCCTATACAAGACCATTAATTCACTTTAGTGTCCAATCTCAGAAAATATTTTTAGAGAGAATCTTATTTTGGTCAATTCAATGTTAACTAGCCTAGTTATTAGGGTGATTTTAGCTCTATTATATGTCTACGTCTCGTGTATTAAGATAACCCAGTTATAGCGGCTCTAAATCGCGTTTCTTATCTCCCCTATACAAGACCATTAATTCACTTTAGTGTCCAATCTCAGAAAATAGTTTTAGAGAAAATCTTATTTTGGTCAATTCAATGTTAACTAGCCTAGTTATTAGGGTGATTTTAGCTCTATTATATGTCTACGTCTCGTGTATTAAGATAACCCAGTTATAGCGGCTCTAAATCGCGTTTCTTATCTCCCCTATACAAGACCATTAATTCACTTTAGTGTCCAATCTCAGAAAATATTTTTAGAGAGAATCTTATTTTGGTCAATTCAATGTTAACTAGCCTAGTTATTAGGGTGATTTTAGCTCTATTATATGTCTACGTCTCATGTATTAAGATAGCCCAGTTATAACGGCTCTAAATCGCGTTTCGTGTCTCCCCTATACAAGACCATTAATTCACTTTAGTGTCCAATCTCAGAAAATAGTTTTAGAGATAATCTTATTTTGTCAATTCAATGTTAACTAGCCTTGTTATTAGGCTGATTTTAGCTCTATTATATGTCTACGTCTCATGTATTAAGATAGCCCAGTTATAGGGGCTCTAAATCGCGTTTCGTGTCTCCACAATACAAGACCATTAATTCACTTTAGTGTCCAATCTCAGAAAATAGTTTTAGAGATAATCTTATTTTGGTCAATTCAATGTTAACTAGCCTTGTTATTAGGCTGATTTTAGCTCTATTATATGTCTACGTCTCATGTATTAAGATAGCCCAGTTATAGGGGCTCTAAATCGCGTTTCGTGTCTCCACTATACAAGACCATTAATTCACTTTAGTGTCCAATCTCAGAAAATAGTTTTAGAGATAATCTTATTTTGGTCAATTCAATGTTAACTAGCCTTGTTATTAGGCTGATTTTAGCTCTATTATATGTCTACGTCTCATGTATTAAGATAGCCCAGTTATAGGGGCTCTAAATTCGTGTCTCCACTATACAAGACCATTAATTCACTTTAGTGTCCAATCTCAGAAAATATTTTTAGAGATAATCTTATTTTGGTCAATTCAATGTTAACTAGCCTTGTTATTAGGCTAATTTTAGCTCTATTATATGTCTACGTCTCATGTATTAAGATAGCCCAGTTATAGGGGCTCTAAATTCGTGTCTCCCCTATACAAGACCATTAATTCACTTTAGTGTCCAATCTCAGAAAATATTTTTAGAGATAATCTTATTTTGGTCAATTCAATGTTAACTAGCCTAGTTATTAGGCTAATTTTAGCTCTATTATATGTCTACGTCTCATGTATTAAGATAGCCCAGTTATAGGGGCTCTAAATTCGTGTCTCCCCTATACAAGACCATTAATTCACTTTAGTGTCCAATCTCAGAAAATATTTTTAGAGATAATCTTATTTTGGTCAATTCAATGTTAACTAGCCTTGTTATTAGGCTGATTTTAGCTCTATTATATGTCTACGTCTCATGTATTAAGATAGCCCAGTTATAGGGGCTCTAAATTCATGTCTCCCCTATACAAGACCATTAATTCACTTTAGTGTCCAATCTCAGAAAATATTTTTAGAGAGAATCTTATTTTGGTCAATTCAATGTTAACTAGCCTAGTTATTAGGCTGATTTTAGCTCTATTATATGTCTACGTCTCATGTATTAAGATAGCCCAGTTATAGGGGCTCTAAATTCGTGTCTCCCCTATACAAGACCATTAATTCACTTTAGTGTCCAATCTCAGAAAATATTTTTAGAGAGAATCTTATTTTGGTCAATTCAATGTTAACTAGCCTAGTTATTAGGCTGATTTTAGCTCTATTATATGTCTACGTCTCATGTATTAAGATAGCCCAGTTATAGGGGCTCTAAATTCGTGTCTCCCCTATACAAGACCATTAATTCACTTTAGTGTCCAATCTCAGAAAATATTTTTAGAGAGAATCTTATTTTGGTCAATTCAATGTTAACTAGCCTAGTTATTAGGCTGATTTTAGCTCTATTATATGTCTACGTCTCATGTATTAAGATAGCCCAGTTATAGGGGCTCTAAATTCGTGTCTCCCCTATACAAGACCATTAATTCACTTTAGTGTCCAATCTCAGAAAATATTTTTAGAGATAATCTTATTTTGGTCAATTCAATGTTAACTAGCCTAGTTTTTAGGCTGATTTTAGCTCTATTATATGTCTACGTCTCATGTATTAAGATAGCCCAGTTATAGGGGCTCTAAATTCGTGTCTCCCCTATACAAGACCATTAATTCACTTTAGTGTCCAATCTCAGAAAATATTTTTAGAGATAATCTTATTTTGGTCAATTCAATGTTAACTAGCCTAGTTTTTAGGCTGATTTTAGCTCTATTATATGTCTACGTCTCATGTATTAAGATAGCCCAGTTATAGAGGCTCTAAACCTCGCTTCATGTCTCCCCTACACAAGACCATTAATTCACTTTAGTGTCCAATCTCAGAAAATATTTTTAGAGAAAATATTATTTTGGTCAATTCAATGTTAACTAGCCTAGTTTTTAGGGTGATTTTAGCTCTATTATATGTCTACGTCTCATGTATTAAGATAACCCAGTTATAGAGGCTCTAAACCTCGCTTCATGTCTCCCCTACACAAGACCATTAATTCACTTTAGTGTCCAATCTCAGAAAATATTTTTAGAGAAAATCTTATTTTGGTCAATTCAATGTTAACTAGCCTAGTTTTTAGGGTGATTTTAGCTCTATTATATGTCTACGTCTCATGTATTAAGATAGCCCAGTTATAGGGGCTCTAAATGGGGTTTCGTGTCTCCCCTACACAAGACCATTAATTCACTTTAGTGTCCAATCTCAGAAAATATTTTTAGAGAGAATCTTATTTTGGTCATTTCAATGTTAACTAGCCTAGTTATTAGGCTGATTTTAGCTCTATTATATGTCTACGTCTCATGTATTAAGATAGCCCAGTTATAGAGGCTCTAAACCTCGCTTCCGTGTCTCCCCTACACAAGACCATTAATTCACTTTAGTGTCCAATCTCAGAAAATATTTTTAGAGAGAATCTTATTTTGGTCAATTCAATGTTAACTAGCCTAGTTATTAGGCTGATTTTAGCTCTATTATATGTCTACGTCTCATGTATTAAGATAACCCAGTTATAGAGGCTCTAAAATGGGGTTTCGTGTCTCCCCTACACAAGACCATTAACTCTCCCAGACATATATGACGCGATCGCGTCATATGGCAGAGTGAACCAAAAACACATATGACGCGATCGCGTCATATGGACTTATTATATTGCTAGAAAATAAGTTTATGACGCAATTGAGCCGGTTTTTTGGCTGGTAAGTCCGATAAGTTAGATGTACATGTGGAAAAATCTAGCAACCCCCTAGCGTCCCTGTGAGGGCCCCGCGGTGGTAGAGAGAGTCAGTTTCTTCCCATCAGTCAGCCTAGTAGGTGGGTGTGTGTGGCCCTTTAAACCAAGGGGCCTCCATTTTGCCCAGCCTGGCTGATATTACCGCCCTAATATAACCCAAACGAAGTGCTATATCGTTGGGTTATCGATGGATTATTGTGTTATTCTTGTTTAGGGTATAAAAACCATGTTAGTGAAGTGTTTTGCTAGTCTGGTGTACGTGACCAAAGGTGGGCTCCACGAGGGGCCATGGTTTCGCTTGTTTGTGGATCACTTTCATACCATATTGAGTCAATTATATTGCTATTTATCACTTGAAGTAGTGTATTTTACTTGTATAAGTGTTTATAGTGAAAACACTTTTATTACTGGTCGAGCATTCTCTGGTGTAGGCTACGTGACCAAGGTGGTGGAGGGAGGGGCCATGCTTTTTGCCAAACGTTTTGCTTGTTTGTGGAACACTTTCATATAAATATCAGTCAATTATATTGCTATTTATCCGTTCAAGTAGTGTATCTTACCTTGTATTAGTGTTTCTTAGTGAAAAAACTTTCATTACTGGTCGAGCATATGTCGCCATGCTCCCTCAGCCCTGTGCATTTTTGCTTGATAATTTAGTGGTGGAAAGTGCTTGCATTTTTGCTCGATAATTTGTTGGTGGAAAGTACTTGGGAGGTAAGTTTTTTATGGGCAAAAAGCACTCTACATATACGGCTTGGTGGCAACGAGGGAATCTCAGCAGTGTGAGTAAGTACAGTCAACATTTTTGGTGGTGGTGGTGGTGGTGGAGATGGTGGTGGTGGTGGAGATGTGGTGGTGGTGGTGGTGGTGGA
>JBAKBP010025076.1:0-15000 GCA_037953745.1 Lithodes maja | reverse complement strand
TGTCCAATCTCAGAAAATATTTTTAGAGAGAATCTTATTTTGGTCATTTCAATGTTAACTAGCCTAGTTATTAGGCTGATTTTAGCTCTATTATATGTCTACGTCTCATGTATTAAGATAACCCAGTTATAGAGGCTCTAAACCTCGCTTCATGTCTCCCCTACACAAGACCATTAATTCACTTTAGTGTCCAATCTCAGAAAATATTTTTAGAGAGAATCTTATTTTGGTCAATTCAATGTTAACTAGCCTAGTTATTAGGCTGATTTTAGCTCTATTATAATTATGTCTACGTCTCATGTATTAAGATAACCCAGTTATAGAGGCTCTAAACCTCGCTTCATGTCTCCCCTACACAAGACCATTAATTCACTTTAGTGTCCAATCTCAGAAAATATTTTTAGAGAGAATCTTATTTTGGTCAATTCAATGTTAACTAGCCTAGTTATTAGGCTGATTTTAGCTCTATTATATGTCTACGTCTCATGTATTAAGATAACCCAGTTATAGAGGCTCTAAACCTCGCTTCATGTCTCCCCTACACAAGACCATTAATTCACTTTAGTGTCCAATCTCAGAAAATATTTTTAGAGAGAATCTTATTTTGGTCAATTCAATGTTAACTAGCCTAGTTATTAGGCTGATTTTAGCTCTATTATATGTCTACGTCTCATGTATTAAGATAACCCAGTTATAGAGGCTCTAAACCTCGCTTCATGTCTCCCCTACACAAGACCATTAATTCACTTTAGTGTCCAATCTCAGAAAATATTTTTAGAGAGAATCTTATTTTGGTCATTTCAATGTTAACTAGCCTAGTTTTTAGGGTGATTTTAGCTCTATTATATGTCTACGTCTCGTGTAGATAGCCCAGTTAGAAAATATTTTTAGAGAGAATATTATGTTGTCAATTCAATGTTAACTAGCCTAGTTTGTAGGGTGATTTTAGCTCTATTATATGTCTACGTCTCGTGTAGATAGCCCAGTTAGAAAATATTTTTAGAGAGAATATTATTTTGGTCAATTCAATGTTAACTAGCCTAGTTTTTAGGGTGATTTTAGCTCTATTATATGTCTACGTCTCGTGTAGATAGCCCAGTTATAGAGGCTCTAAACCCCGCTTCGTCTCTCCACCATACAAGATCAATAATTCACTTTAGTGTCCAATCTCAGAAAATATTTTTTAGAGAGAATATTATTTTGGTCAATTCAATGATAACTAGCCTAGTTTTTAGGGTGATTTTAGCTCTATTATATGTCTACGTCTCATGTAGATAGCCCAGTTATAGAGGCTCTAAATCCCGCTTCTTGTCTCCACCATACAAGACCATTAATTCACTTTAGTGTCCAATCTCAGAAAATATTTTTAGAGAGAATATTATTTTGGTTAATTCAATGTTAACTAGCCTAGTTTTTAGGGTGATTTTAGCTCTATTATATGTCTACGTCTCGTGTAGATAGCCCAGTTATAGAGGCTCTAAACCCCGCTTCGTGTCTCCACCATACAAGACCAATAATTCACTTTAGTGTCCAATCTCAGAAAATATTTTTTAGAGAGAATTTTATGTTTTTTCTGAGATTGTACATTAATTATTAACTAACCTATTTTTTAGGGGAATTTGAGCTCAATTGTGTGTCTACTACGTCTAATGTAGATAGACAGACTATATACACCATATATATATAAAATACCCTAACCACGCCTACTCTACCCATAAAAATAGAAGTGTAAGGAAAAAGAAACATAATAAGATTACATTTAGTTTTTATTATTTTTTATTTAATTTGAGTTGAACAATGTACCTGTTCCAGAGTCGATCTCACCCGTTCCACTGGCTGCCACTTGTACATTCTCTATCTTAACTGTTCCAGAGTCGATTAATGAAATTAACAAATATATGTACAGCCTGAGAGAAAGCAATTGATGGTAACGTGCAGCTACCATATATTCTATACCCCCCAAGGCATATCAATGCTCATGAAATCCCCGAGCTACTAAGTCGAGCGCCCCACGATGGTAAATTCCACACAACAGGAGAATACGAATAAGAAGAAACACCATGACAGCGGCAGAATCTGCGGTCGTGGTAGCATCATGAAAAATGGGAAGCAGCACATCATAACCGATTTCTTTAAACTGGTGAAAATTCAGCGAGGAGGAAACTCGGCGACACTCAATATTCAACACGTCGCCACAACTCTCAAAAAGCACTGCAATGTCCACTTGACCAACATGATCGATTTGGCTACCATTCAGCCCTGCAGAATTGCCAACCTGGTCAACAAATGTAACACCAACCAGAAGATAGACATGTTATATCTCAAAATCATCTTTGTGTTATCGGTGGTCAAAATATCACCGTTCCGTTTAGATATCTACCACGACAAAGTGACGCAGAAGTCTCGCTCACGGAACCTCTATTTGACAAACAAAATCTCGGGACAAGCGGACTACGACCCCCTAGCATCTCTATCGCCACTGGCGTGTCACACTATATTGCACAAAGTTAATTTCGACGAGCTCTTAACGACACTCAAGTGTGCCATAGCTGAGGTTAATGGACGTGACACTAGCGTTGACAATGGACACTGTACCAAATTGGTGGTAGCAGTAGCACTCTTTATGTGTCGGTGTTACAAAGGTGAGCTGGATACAACCACCTTCCGTCATTTTTACTATACCCCCCCTAAAGCCAATGTTGTCACCAATGCCGATGAAGACCTGGTCACTCTCACCCCCATCAATGAACATTTACATTTTCTGGCGCGTCTTTTGAAGGTGAACATAAGTAGTGACCCCCACAACATACCACAACAAAGCTGCTACCTTTCGCTCCAAGAAGTTATAAATTTGAAAGATTTGAGATCGTACAATCATTCGAAACGCATCATCTTCACACTACTGTGCACTGCATTGTATAACATGCGATTCTGCCACAACCAAACTCACGCCCTGAAAGTAGCTGTAACTGAAGACGAAAGATTACCGGTCATTTACTTTGCCCAAAAGAGCGACGGCGCCAATTTCCCCAGTTTGAATTCGGCCCTACAACTCGTGTATACCAAAGTGAAGGGTTGTAGTACCCAAGCGGAGTGTTGCACCAATTTCACTTTGGATTCACTGATCTGTGCCAAGATTATGTTTGAATGTACATTGCTATCACACACAAACGTCCGAGAGAGTATGATGGACGAAGATGCAGTGGATGGGCGGGAAATGAGGGTTATCACCGAATGGTGTATGAACATCGACCCCTTCCTTTACACAATTAATCCGGACCAGGTCTGAAGACATCATATTTATTGGAAATCCAGCTTCAACGGACAAACAACACACCAATGGATATTGTAGAATGAAGGACGAAAATAAACAAAATATTACAAAATAATTGTTTTTATATCCTGTAATTCAGAGACCGTACAAGCTATCATCCTAGAGGTCGTGCTTGGGGCAGGGTTTACACTTACAGTAGAGGAGGCATGGACCCACAAACAGAAGGATAGGAGAGGCCATGACCAGAAGGAGGCCAAAACCCGCGAAGATGCCGATGACCTGCGCACGGTGCCACAAGACAGACGCTCGGCTATGACCCAGCTTGTTTTTGCACGGCCCCTTGTCATAGTGCCGCAGCAAAAAATCATCCTATGGAAGAAGATGAAATGTACGTTTAGCCCCATTGAGGTAGTAGACTGAGAAGAAAAGAAAGTCAGAGCATAAAATAATGCAAATTTAAATATCTCTTGGAAGGAAGACCAAAGGAGCAAAGTTTACTACAAAATAGTTGCAATAAAAGTATAAGGTCTTACATCCAATGAAGTTAAGCAGCACCAGCAGAAGACGTGCTTGCAGCGCGTGCACAGCATCTGAACGCACCCCGCGTCCCTCTCTATGGGAACTTTACATGACGGGCACCTCTTTATGGTGTCGTCATAAGGAACGTCCTGGTGAAAAAAACAAAATTTATTTTTAATTTGTAGTTGATATAAAGTCATAACTATTTTGTAATGTATCAAAGTCTTGTTAATAATTGTTGCAAACTAAATATCTGTAATTTATAATCCAGGAAACTTGATTTAAAAACATAGCATGTGCATTGTGCAATCAACAAAGTGCGCAAATATGAGTGCCAGTACAAGCATTACTTCATTATAATATCTATTAATATAATACAATATTTAATACAAATTGTTAGTTGGGTGTTTTAAGCGTGTAGCGCACAAGCTCACTAGAGTTTCGGCTGGATGAGGTAGGCAGGGGGAGGTGGGGTGCCAGGGATGAGAGCACTTAGCACAGAAGACAGTAGTGCAGTTCTGGCAGGTGGCAGACTGGAGCTCCTCATATTTGTTACCCCCCAGCTGGATTATGGTTTCGCACTCCGGCATGGGGCACCACACTCTAAGGGGGTCACAGTCCACTTCTGAAGCAATGCAAAAGTAACAAAGTTAGTGGGACGTCCATGCATAGCTTATTCATATTTTAACTAACAGAAATATCATTAGTTGTAAACTCCTTCACTCCTAGACATCCATACATCTGAGTTAAATTATCATACATTAGCTAAAAGAAGTAGTATGGGACTTGGAAATGCCACTTCATAACTGCACATCCTACCGACGATGAAAAAATCAGCACACAGCAGCTAAGATTAATTAGAAAAGTTGTCCTGAATTATAAGTACAAAAATTGATACTTTAGTAAAGATAATTACTGCTTTATCATATAGAATGGGAGTAAGAAACATGTAATCAAAGAAACTCACCTAAATTTGTCTTTAACCTAAGGTGAAATTGGTAGAGCTCAGGGCCCACCAGACTCTGCATCTCATCTAGTGTCAGTTCTCCCTGACAGTCGCAGTTGGCATCGGGACATTGGATGGTGTAGTCACCCTCACGGATCTGGATTGCTACGTAAACCGCCATGCACTGAGGAATACACAAAGGAAGAAAGGGAGTTTTTTATTGTGGTCTTCAAAAATGCTTGGTTCTGTTTTCCGACTTAAGAAAACTGAGGAGTAAGCTTGAATACATACAAAATTGAAGGTTGAGTGTTAACTATAACAAGTTTTACCTTTTTTAAAATAGGTTGTGCTTAACAATGGTAAAGCTATTCTTACATCAAAGGCATCTTGACTTACATAATTGCAGAAGCGACATAGGCACTTCTGGAGCTGGTACATTTCCTTGATGGGGACATCAGAAAGGCACAGTTTACAAAAGACTGTATCCTGCCCGGACCTGGAACCCACAGAGGCGGTGGAGGCACAGCACGAGCATCCACTGCCTTCGCCCTCCACCAAACTAGAATCCATCTGTAACCAGAAGCTGTGGAGGGTGACCTTTGGTTAACTTTCTTTACGGCGCCCCTGCTGACGACAAGGCCAAGACTGTATGGCACTTGTGTAGTAGTGGCTCTGGGGATGTAGCTTCTCCATACTGCGCTATGCTATGCACCGAAGTGTCCCTCGGCAATTCTTTCCGTTTCCGTCCCGGGGTGTCACAGCGACTTCATCCGTGGCATGATGAGCTGTGATTGGGTTTTATTGAGTCTCCGTGATGGATTGAAGAGCTTGATGGCTGTGGGTGAGGTTACTCCACGGCTGAAGGAGGCGACACTGCTCGTTCATGTCTCCACTGTACAAGACCACAGTTTACTTGGATGTTTCCATGTTGTAGAAAAATAAAGATATGAATTTTATCAAGTAAGATTCTAGTTTTTTTAGGGCCCGTCTCTTTGTATTAGCTAATCTAGTTTTTAGGGGCTCTGAATCCCATGTCTCCACCGTACAAGACCAGTTTACTTGGATGTTTCCATGTTGTAGAATGAAGGACGAAAATAAACAAAATATTACAAAATAATTGTTTTATATCCTGTAGTGTGAAATAAAAATATAAGCTAATCTGAGAAGATATGCATTTTATCAAGTAAGATTCTAGTTTTTTTAGGGCCCGTCTCTTTGTATTAGCTAGTCTAGTTTTTAGGGGCTCTGAATCCCATGTCTCCACCATACAAGACCAGTTTACTTGGATGTTTCCATGTTGTAGAATGAAGGACGAAAATAAACAAAATATTACAAAATAATTGTTTTATATCCTGTAGTGTGAAATAAAAATATAAGCTAATCTGAGAAGATATGAATTTTATCAAGTAAGATTCTAGTTTTTTAGGGCCCGTCTCTTTGTATTGGCTAGTCTCGATCAATAATTGGGATTAGCACAATATAAGCATTAATTCATCGTTTCGAGTGAGATATACAAACATGTATGTCTCTATACACACCCTATTCAACATCTGACGGACATTTATACAGCACACAGCGAGCAAACTATAATGACAGCGGCGACACGACTTATTTGGCCAACTGTACAGAATACGAAATGACACTGAACACTCGGATGTCATAGTCTCTAGCCCACTCGTAAGAATTCGTGGACCCCTATCTATCTATTGTAGAGTTCGCCAGGAGCAGGTGTCACCGATGAGCGTGTCCCCCTTCGGTAATTCGTGGACCCCTTATGGTTTCCTTTATGCAATTATAACTAGGATGGTGCCCACATCTCAGTCTGGCTAGGTGGACTCTGCTTGGAGATTTGTAGACGCTTTAGCAATTTGGTCAGTCTGAGGCTAGATTTCCACAGTCAGTACACTGGTTTTAGGTGAATATCACACCCTTTAACTGTAGTAAGGTTAGCTAACAAACTTTTACTTCACTAGGTGGGACCCTATATATATATATAGCTCGTCAGGTAACAGAGGGAGAAAATGTGGATGTCGTGTTGCTAAAGCATTCGACAAGGTGGATCACGGCATCCAAGGCCAAATAGGTGTATGGCTGCACAGTTTCCTCTCCGCAAGAAGGCACACTCTATATAGTCTCCCCTTTCCCCAGAAGATACAATAAATAACCCTACACTTGACACATTTAAAACAGAATAAACTAACACAGGAGCAGCTTCTAAATATTAATATAAAATAGTTTAGTCCCCCAAATTATCAGGTTTTCTTTGCATGCGGGTGGCACTAACACGAAATAATTGTAGGGGTAACTCAGGATTTAAAATATGTTTTAGTTACGAGTAAATTTAAAGCTTTATTCATGAATAGTGCATGTTTATTCACCTAATATGATGATGAATCAGCCATTTATTATCCGATTTTGTCTCCAATTTCGCCATATAAATAGAACAAATCTTTTTGAGTGTTTTTTGAGACGTTCAGTACATTATTTTAAGTAGGGGTAGGCGTATGTATGGAGTATACCGGCAGAGTTACAAAAATTGTGGTCTGAGACAGTCATAGCATTCAGTACACTAGTTTTAAAAGGGAATATCACACCCCGTTAACTGTGGGAACTCAACATTTTTGTCAACAGTTTCTGATAGCATTCGTATCGCGACTACATTCAAAGGGTGTGATATTCACCAAATTATACATTATACCGAATGTGAAAATCTAGACTGCAAGTACACGTGAGCCACTAAATGTTTCTAGTCTCTCAGTGGGATCGAAACATCGACCATCAGAACGATAGCCGTGGGTTAGCGTATGGTGGTGCGTCACTAACCAGTGTTCGAACCCCACCCAAGGCATCTCAAAACCTGTGGGTTTTTAGGGGGGTTAAATTCCCTTCAGAGGTTCGTACCCCGCGCCAGGTACCAGGAAAGGTTGATCCTAAAGGTAGCCTGGGGAAAATTCCCATTCCTATTTAACCTGGAAAAACCTAGCATTTCAATTCTTGGTATAGGGTTCGCGTGACGGATGCTCCACGTAGCTACCTGGTCACGTTCCCTGGGCCAGAGACAATAGGGGTTAACCCATTCAGTACCAGGGACGTCCTTTTCATTATATTCTGGCAACTATTAGACATTTTATTCAGCTTAGGAAGGAGCTCTAGCAATAATAAGGCTTCAAAATATTTCCACCAACCCTTTTAACTACCATAGATCCTTCCTAAGCTGCATAATATCGTCTAAATATAGCTAGAATAAAATATAAAAGACGTCGCCGAGACAACAGATGTTAATAAGAAATACCACAAGCTACGACATTAGGTCGAGTTTAACTCTGTAAGTATCACTCGCAAGTTGGACGTAAAGAGTATTATATTTGTAATCATAAAGGGAAGAGTATTTGCAAAGCATTCTACGGCCGATGACCAAGTCATCGTCATCACCATTATGATAGGTGATTGAATGGCCGATATATTTACCCTTGTCTATTTCAAACCTGAATTCTTCGGGGATCTTTATGTCGGCCGCGTTTAACCTCTCAGAACAACTAGGCAACACACAAAGCCCACCCCCCATCCCTGAGTCCAAGAGAACGCGAAAGGTTTGTTTACCAATGAGGCGCCTTTCTTTACCCATTAATCTTCCTTTCAGTATCGGTAGTTTTTTATTACCAATCTTGTGGCGTATTTGTTTATCAAACATATACAGAGATTTGAAATAAAGTCTCGGGGAAGTGTAGGAGAAGTGCTGGACGGCGTTTAAGCGAGCGAGAGTCGGACGGCCGATAATATTAAGCCCCACTACGTCCGGGCCGGAACTCTCCATCACGTTGACTTCCATGTAAAATTTCTGCCCATTTATGAGACAGACTTCAACATTTGGGAAGATATAACCGCAACAAATTATTCGTCCCTCCCAACAATCAATTAAGTATTTTACCAATCTATAGGGATATTTCTCCTCAAGTCCTAAGATCTTTGCGGTTTTCATTGAAACTAAATTTATGCCAGAACCCGTGTCAAGGTAAAATTCTACGTAATGTTTGTTTATGTTAACTGGCAACGTGGTCAGCCACTCTAAGCTAAGGTCGGTGATATCTAATGGGCAGAGATCTACTGCCGAAAGTTTGGACAATTTTACCAGAGGATCGCGGGTTACTTTCTTAGGTTTGGGCGTTATATGGAAACCCAATTTTTGGCCATGTTTCTCACCACGGCAGCCGATGTTTAGTTTTCTGGCCATTGCTACAGACGCTCGTTGCTCTCCCTTCTTCCACTGTCTCCTTTCCACCATTTTTCTATCCATAATCTTGACCCTTTCTTCTGCCCGCTTCTTAGCCCTCTCATCCCGTCGTAGTACATCTAGATTTACGTCCATTTTACAGTTGTAGACCAGTTTACTTGGATGTTTAAAATTATAAGCTAATCTGAGAAGATATGAATTTTATCAAGTCGATGTTAACCCTCTCACATCCGGACGCGATTTTTGAGCCTATTATCCTCATGTGGAAAATAGTGGGGTTAACGGACAATTATAGGATGGATCAGGTGCTTTATTGGGGTCAAGCGTTCACACTATTTCTCAGGGTTCCCCCCAATAAAATGACAGATTATACTACGGCTAGTATATCATCCAATGACAATATAATTTGCGGTCCGGCTCCGGTGGGTAAAGTTGAAGGAGCTAGTCTTCATCAGATGGCCGCTAAGGAAACGATTGATGAATTACAATGGTCAAAGAGCCCGGGTATTATCGGAATTCAAGATTATTTAGATGTGAATAAAAAGATTATTAATTTGAGCGAGGCGGGTGTTATGGTCTCCCAGTTAACTTGTCATATTGCTATGGGTTGATTTTGTTTATATAAACACCCAATAATGTTGAAGGATGCAGTGGTACCTTTTTTGTTAATGGTATTGTATTTGCACTTTCTGAAGGCGAGCCATTTTGTTCTTATAGTAATATTACTTGTATCTTCTAGGGTTAGTTTCGTTGTACCGTGTGTAATTGTCTTATGGGCCAGATATTCCAAGCTCATATTTGCATCTAATATGGGAATAGTCTCATAATATGCTAGTGAACATATATTCATCAAATCGAGTCTATCCTTTTTGGCTAATTTAGTAGCATGTTCCCTTGAAAAATACTTCAAAACTCTTATTAGGGGATTTTTTTCATAGGGTGATACCTTTGCTAGCTCCTCGAGTTCCATTTTAGTGTACTAAAAATTCTGAGTGCTAAAGACTATATATATATCTATGTTTAAACACACTCGAGGAGTCCAATACTAAAAGTTGAACTACCAAAAAATTAAACTTATATTTTTGTATATTCACAACGGAGGAGAGATACACATGGACAGGTGACAGCCGTCGCCATATATGATGGTGTTTCTGCCAACCTTATCAGAAGTTTGGCCCTAAACCATAATGGAGATTATATTCTAGTAAAAGACAAGAACATATGCGTACACAAATACAACACTTCATGAACAAAATTATTCATCCTCATGTGGAAAATAGTGGGGTTAACGGACAATTATAGGATGGATGAGGTGCTTTATTGGGGTCAAGCGTTCACACTATTTCTCAGGGTTCCCCCCAATAAAATGACAGATTATACTACGGCTAGTATATCATCCAATGACAATATAATTTGCGGTCCGGCTCCGGTGGGTAAAGTTGAAGGAGCTAGTCTTCATCAGATGGCCGCTAAGGAAAAGGTTGATGAATTACAATGGTCAAAGAGCCCGGGTATTATCGGAATTCAAGATTATTTAGATGTGAATAAAAAGATTATTAATTTGAGCGAGGCGGGTGGTATGGTCTCCCAGTTAACTTGTCATATTGCTACGGGTTGATTTTATTTATATAAACACCCAATAATGTTGAAGGATGCAGTGGTACCTTTTTTGTTAATGGTATTGTATTTGCACTTTCTGAAGGCGAGCCATTTTGTTCTATAGTAATATTACTTGTATCTGCTAACGGGTGTGATATGCACCTAAAACCAGTGTACTGACTGTCGAAATCTAGCCTCAGACGGTCTCCGAGCACACTCGAGGATTCCTGCCCATCATCGCCATAGCTTCCACAGGGTCCCACCGATATAGGGGAAAAATCTTTGTTAGGATGTAAAATGAAACAAACATTAAACTTATATTTTTGTATATTCACAACGGAGGAGAGATACACACGGACAGGTGCTGTCACCGTCGCCATATATGATGGTGTTTCTGCCAACCTTATCAGAAGTTTGGCCCTAAACCATAATGGAGATTATATTCTAGTAAAAAGTCAAGAACATATGCGTACACAAATACAACACTTCATGAACAAAATTATTCATCCTCATGTGGAAAATAGTGGGGTTAACGGACAATTATAGGATGGATGAGGTGATTTATTGGGGTCAAGCGTTCACACTATTTCTCAGGGTTCCCCCCAATAAAATGACAGATTATACTACGGCTAGTATATCATCCAATGACAATATAATTTGCGGTCCGGCTCCGGTGGGTAAAGTTGAAGGAGCTAGTCTTCATCAGATGGCCGCTAAGGAAACGATTGATGAATTACAATGGTCAAAGAGCCCGGGTATTATCGGAATTCAAGATTATTTAGATGTGAATAAAAAGATTATTAATTTGAGCGAGGCGGGTGTTATGGTCTCCCAGTTAACTTGTCATATTGCTACGGGTTGATTTTGTTTATATAAACACCCAATAATGTTGAAGGATGCAGTGGTACCTTTTTTGTTAATGGTATTGTATTTTCACTTTCTGAAGGCGAGCCATTTTGTTCTATAGTAATATTACTTGTATCTGCTAGGGTTAGTTTCGTTTTACCGTGTGTAATTGTCTTATGGGCCAGATATTCCAAGCTCATATTTGCATCTAATATGGGAATAGTCTCATAATATGCTAGTGAACATATATTCATCAAATCGAGTCTATCCTTTTGGGATAATTTATTAGCATGTTCCCTTGAAAAATACTTCAAAACTCTTATTAGGGGATTTTTTTCATAGGGTGATACCTTTGCTAGCTCCTCGAGTTCCATTTTAGTGTACTAAAAATTCTGAGTGCTAAAGACTATATATATATATATCTATGTTTAAACACACTCGAGGAGTCCAATACTAAAAGTTGAACTACCAAAAAATTAAACTTATATTTTTGTATATTCACAACGGAGGAGAGATACACATGGACAGGTGACAGCCGTCGCCATAATATATGATGGTGTTTCTGCCAACCTTATCAGAAGTTTGGCCCTAAACCATAATGGAGATTATATTCTAGTAAAAGTCAAGAACATATGCGTACACAAATACAACACTTCATGAACAAAATTATTCATCCTCATGTGGAAAATAGTGGGGTTAACGGACAATTATAGGATGGATGAGGTGCTTTATTGGGGTCAAGCGTTCACACTATTTCTCAGGGTTCCCCCCAATAAAATGACAGATTATACTACGGCTAGTATATCATCCAATGACAATATAATTTGCGGTCCGGCTCCGGTGGGTAAAGTTGAAGGAGCTAGTCTTCATCAGATGGCCGCTAAGGAAAAGGTTGATGAATTACAATGGTCAAAGAGCCCGGGTATTATCGGAATTCAAGATTATTTAGATGTGAATAAAAAGATTATTAATTTGAGCGAGGCGGGTGGTATGGTCTCCCAGTTAACTTGTCATATTGCTACGGGTTGATTTTATTTATATAAACACCCAATAATGTTGAAGGATGCAGTGGTACCTTTTTTGTTAATGGTATTGTATTTGCACTTTCTGAAGGCGAGCCATTTTGTTCTATAGTAATAGTACTTGTATCTGCTAACGGGTGTGATATGCACCTAAAACCAGTGTACTGACTGTCGAAATCTAGCCTCAGACGGTCTCCGAGCACACTCGAGGATTCCTGCCCATCATCGCCATAGCTTCCACAGGGTCCCACCGATATAGGGGAAAAATCTTTGTTAGGATGTAAAATGAAACAAACATTAAACTTATATTTTTGTATATTCACAACGGAGGAGAGATACACACGGACAGGTGCTGTCACCGTCGCCATATATGATGGTGTTTCTGCCAACCTTATCAGAAGTTTGGCCCTAAACCATAATGGAGATTATATTCTAGTAAAAAGTCAAGAACATATGCGTACACAAATACAACACTTCATGAACAAAATTATTCATCCTCATGTGGAAAATAGTGGGGTTAACGGACAATTATAGGATGGATGAGGTGCTTTATTGGGGTCAAGCGTTCACACTATTTCTCAGGGTCTAGGGTTAGTTTCGTTGTACAGTGTGTAATTGTCTTATATATCCCAAGCTCATATTTGCATCTAATATGGGAATAGTCTCATAATATGCTAGTGAACATATATTCATCAAATCGAGTCTATCCTTTTTGGCTAATTTAGTAGCATGTTCCCTTGAAAAATACTTCAAAACTCTTATTAGGGGATTTTTTTCATAGGGTGATACCTTTGCTAGCTCCTCGAGACAATAGTGCTGTTCCATTTTAGTGTACTAAAAATTCTGAGTGCTAAAGACTATATATATATATATATCTATGTTTAAACACACTCGAAGAGTCCAATACTAAAAGTTGAACTACCAAAAAATATTCTAGTAACTCGATCAAGAAATGGAGGGAGTGATTTTTTTGTCAACTTTCAGTTTCTCGAATATCTAGGTAGTCAGTTTATATTTTAGCATATAAGAGTTGAGAATGTGGGCTTCTACAGCCACACCAATCCGTAACCTTACTACAGATAACGGGTGTGATATGCACCTAAAACCAGTGTACTGACTGTCGAAATCTAGCCTCAGACGGTCTCCGAGCACACTCGAGGATTCCTGCCCATCATCGCCATAGCTTCCACAGGGTCCCACCGATATAGGGGAAAAATCTTTGTTAGGATGTAAAATGAAACAAACATTAAACTTATATTTTTGTATATTCACAACGGAGGAGAGATACACACGGACAGGTGCTGTCACCGTCGCCATATATGATGGTGTTTCTGCCAACCTTATCAGAAGTTTGGCCCTAAACCATAATGGAGATTATATTCTAGTAAAAAGTCAAGAACATATGCGTACACAAATACAACACTTCATGAACAAAATTATTCATCCTCATGTGGAAAATAGTGGGGTTAACGGACAATTATAGGATGGATGAGGTGCTTTATTGGGGTCAAGCGTTCACACTATTTCTCAGGGTCTAGGGTTAGTTTCGTTGTACAGTGTGTAATTGTCTTATATATCCCAAGCTCATATTTGCATCTAATATGGGAATAGTCTCATAATATGCTAGTGAACATATATTCATCAAATCGAGTCTATCCTTTTTGGCTAATTTAGTAGCATGTTCCCTTGAAAAATACTTCAAAACTCTTATTAGGGGATTTTTTTCATAGGGTGATACCTTTGCTAGCTCCTCGAGACAATAGTGCTGTTCCATTTTAGTGTACTAAAAATTCTGAGTGCTAAAGACTATATATATATATCTATGTTTAAACACACTCGAAGAGTCCAATACTAAAAGTTGAACTACCAAAAAATATTCTAGTAACTCGATCAAGAAATGGAGGGAGTGATTTTTTTGTCAACTTTCAGTTTCTCGAATATCTAGGTAGTCAGTTTATATTTTAGCATATAAGAGTTGAGAATGTGGGCTTCTACAGCCACACCAATCCGTAACCTTACTACAGATAACGGGTGTGATATGCACCTAAAACCAGTGTACTGACTGTCGAAATCTAGCCTCAGACGGTCTCCGAGCACACTCGAGGATTCCTGCCCATCATCGCCATAGCTTCCACAGGGTCCCACCGATATAGGGGAAACATCTTTGTTAGGATGTAAAATGAAACAAACATTAAACTTATATTTTTGTATATTCACAACGGAGGAGAGATACACACGGACAGGTGCTGTCACCGTCGCCATATATGATGGTGTTTCTGCCAACCTTATCAGAAGTTTGGCCCTAAACCATAATGGAGATTATATTCTAGTAAAAAGTCAAGAACATATGCGTACACAAATACAACACTTCATGAACAAAATTATTCATCCTCATGTGGAAAATAGTGGGGTTAACGGACAATTATAGGATGGATGAGGTGCTTTATTGGGGTCAAGCGTTCACACTATTTCTCAGGGTCTAGGGTTAGTTTCGTTGTACAGTGTGTAATTGTCTTATATATCCCAAGCTCATATTTGCATCTAATATGGGAATAGTCTCATA
>JBAKBP010025075.1:0-33988 GCA_037953745.1 Lithodes maja | reverse complement strand
ATAACATAAAGAAACATTCCACTAAAAACCACAAAACGAGGACTTATTATTTAGCCTTAAAAAATGCGGAAAATATGACTATCAGTGTCAGTCAAGAAGAAGTGGCATGTTAAACTTCCACAAAAACTAGCAACTCTCTTTGTAGTCACTAAAACCTTGGTAGGTGAAAAGATGTGGCAAGTTCATAAAATATAAGTTGATATCAAATGGCTGTTTTAGCCTAAAAACACCAAAGTTATTCCTTTCTCATCACTCGTTCAGAATTAGTTATCTTTAGTTACTTTGACTTAGATTTATCCCAACAATCAAAAGAATAATATATTAGCATAATGGTAAAATGTAAAGATTATGTAAAATAAAATAATAATTTATTTACATGATTAATTATACACAAAAGTTACTTCTAGTGAAAATATCAAAGTGAGAAACATTGAAGTGAAATAATAAAGACACTCTTAAGAATAATAATACATAGTTATATAAATACCCTCCAAGAGAGTAAGTGAAAGCAATCAATAAACATAGAAAAAATCCTAGGCGATACTTATTCAACTCATGGTGATTCTTTTACAAACAAACTCAGGTCAGGTCAGCTTAAGATGGTGGTGGAGAATACACTACCTGCCTTTACGACGTTTACGTTACGAGCGGCTTATATACCCTTCGCTCACCTGGCTCTGACACCAACCTCTCTAACTGCATTAATCTCAACTCATTATATACTTGCTGAATTAAAGTATTACTTTTACCAAGAACTCTATGATATATCTTGTAAACATTACTTATGATTAGAAAAGCCAAATACATTATTACCTAGTTATAATCAATATCATTCGTACGTCAGGCAACGAAGAAGAGAAAGGGAGTTGGAGGAAAGGGGGGGAAGTTGAGTAGGGTTACGGGTGAAAGGGGATAGGGGGGAGAATGGAATGTGGAGAAAACGGGGGGGGGGGGGGGGTGATGAGAGCACTGCCTGCACTACCATCACGCTCTGAACCGTACACTCTTGAACAAAAATATCTTCCTATATAAGATACTAAGCTGTCTACAGGTCGAATTAATTATACCGGGCTCATAACATTGCATACGATGTTCAATCATAAATAATTAAAGTTCGCATCCACCATAACAAGCACAATACCTCAATTACAACCAGTGACACTTGAATGAAATAGAAATCCCTAACACCAATGTGAGTGGTGTGTCCAATTTGAGTGGTCTGTTCAATGTGTGTGATCTTTCCAATTTGAGTGGTCTGTTCAATGTGTGTGATCTGTCCAATTTGAGTGGTCTGTTCAATGTGTGTAATCTGTCCAATTTGAGTGGTCTGTTCAATGTGTGTGATCGGTCCAATTTGAGTGATCTGTCTAATTTGAGTGGTGTGTCCAATTTGAGTGGTGTGTCCAATTTGAGTGGTCTATCCAATTTGAGTGGTCTGTCCAATGTGTGTGATCGGTCCAATTTGAGTGGTCTGTTCAATGTGTGCGATCTGTCCAATTTGAGTGGTCTGTTCAATGTGTGCGATCTGTCCAATTTGAGTGGTCTGTTCAACGTGTGTGAACTGTCCAATTTGAGTGGTCTGTCCAATTTGAGTGGTCTGTCCAATTTGAGTGGTCTGTCCAATTTGTGTAGTCTGTCCAATTTGTGTAGTCTGTCCAATTTGTGTGGTCTGTCCAATTTGGGTGGTCTGTCCAATTTGTGTAGTCTGTCCAATTTGGGTGGTCTGTCCAATTTGTGTAGTCTGTCCAATTTGGGTGGTCTGTCCAATTTGGGTGGTCTGTCCAATTTGTGTAGTCTGTCCAATTTGGGTGGTCTGTCCAATTTGGGTGGTCTGTCCAATTTGGGTGGTCTGTCCAATTTGTGTGGTCTGTCTAATTTGAGTGATCTCTTCTAATATACCGCTTAATGGAGTTAGTGTTATCTGTTTATGTATTTATTTATATATAATAATTTTAGTTCCCTCCCTAGGCCTCCATCAAGCTTAAGCAAAAATAAGTCTTCAAGATCCCCTTTGAGATTAATTTGTACATTTTCACGAAAAGTCTTAATTTTGACAAAGGAATGGGAATGGGCAAAAGGTTATAAATTCAATATACTAATGGGGCGAACGTTTTAAATGTTAAAACTAATGGGGCTAAACTCGAGGGAGAAGGGAGTCTATAAATATGCCATCCTCTCCCCCCCCCCCCCCCCGCCAATAAAATCAACCTCTCAGACCATTTCAATTACTCAATTTAGTTTGACTGTCTACTAGTAACGTACTATTGTTGGCAAATTTGACCACCAAGTACTAACACACTGTAGGCAAAATCAACCACCCCATGAAAGCCGCTCGCTACCAATATACTATTGGTTAGATCGACCACTCGGCCCAATTCAAGCACAATATGACCATTTGGCCAAATGTTTTTCACTTGGCTTAAAATTTGGCAAATCAGCTAAATTTGACCGTTGAGTCTAATTCATTCGCTAAATCCAAATGATTACTAGGTTCATGTTGACTGTTCAGCTTAGTCCAACTGCTCAACCCAGTTCAACTGTGAGCAATCGACAAAATGTGTTCCAATTTAACCACGTGACATCTTTCCGTAGCTTAGAGCAATTTGGCCGAATGTTGATGATACTTGCTTAGGTTTGCACACACGGCGGAGATACGTGCACTATTGGGCACTCTTGTATTAGGAACAGGCTTTTGATACAAGAGGGTAGAGTCAAAAGCATTTAGGTTCATCAACTCACTTCCTATTCCTAATTCCCTACAATCTCTCTCTACTCCCCGAAATGTTTCATCTCTCTCACTCTTCCACCGCTATTACAGTAATCAGTGTTCTTCAAATCGTTTCTAGGTGTAAACCTCCTTCATTATTGAGAGCGTAGGGCACCCGTCTTTCAACACTTTCCCACCCCTAGTTTGTCCAAATCTCTAACCCAAGATTGAACCAATTTTCCCAGTCTTTCTTCTAGTTAACAAGTACGCTTTTGAACTCTCTCCCTCAATCTGTCTTACCCTCATCCTATGACTTAAACTGCCTTAAGCTCAGTGTGTTCAGACATTTTGACTCTAACGTACCTTGAAATAAGCTCTTTGTCAGTCTTCAACTTTGGGGTAGACACTTGCTACAGGCAGCTTTACCTGTTGTCTCCTTCATTCACATAGGACAAATATATGAATAATTAAAAAAAGTCCTTCCTATGCAGCCTCCCAGAGTCGGTGTTTAAAATTAAGAGTGAACATGTTTTTAGCCAGCCGTAAAAAAGTACATTAAGAACTAACCCACCGTGTATAATTGTTTAAGCAGTGACTGGTTTGTTGGACACTCATGATGTATGGGTCGGTAGAACAATAACAGTATAATTGTGGCCAGGATTTATGTGTTATTAGTCGGGAATGCAGTTGTGCTGGTATAAATTATGAATGATATGTGGTTGTAATTATGTTGAATGTTATTGAACTCCCGTAAAGTTAATCACACGAGCAGTCTTATTGTCAAATTTCCATAGCAGTCTGATATCAACAATGATCCATTTGCAGTTATGTATAATAGGTGTAAGTTTTTCTTGCTTTAATAAGTTTATTTAGCATCGTGAGCTGCAGAATCCGAAATTCCCTCCCAATTAATGCAAGAATAATTGGATAACATTTTTAATGAATCATTATTTTACTCCAATTCTTCCACTTCAGTTCAATTGCCGCTAAAACTGTGCTCCTGATATTCCAGATTAAGAAGTTAGGTAATTTATACTTGGAGGGAGGCGTAGAACTGAGCTCAAGTCACCGAGAGAGAAACCGCAATTTTTGAATATGTGATATAATATCTTACATTACATATTGATTTCCAGTATCCTTGCTACACTAAGCTTCCAAATACTGTAGATCACTCACCTCCGCTTCCTCTTGTACTGCCACCATCATCCCTCACCAAATATGATCTCTGATCGCATTCAGTATCTGAGACGGCAGCAGCGTGGCGATACTATACTGTAGGTAGCGCCAACGAACTTGACAATTATCTCGATCCCTGACCTCTTCGTAACTCAAAAGGACCTTGAACAGACTGGCTGTAAATTTCCACACCTATTTCCTGGTGGACTCTTCCCAAATGATACAAATTTCAGTCCGATTGCTTTCATTCAATTTGAGTTATAAGAAGTTAAGGGGTCCAGATAATTGTCAAGTTCGTTGGCGCTACCTACAGTATAAACCCTGTGAACAGTTGCAGTTATTAGATTGTCAATACAAAACACTGGACAGCAGGGAATGTTAACCAAATATAAACTAAATCTTCTAGAATATTGTTTTACACTCGACACTACTTAATTCATAAACAATAAATCAAATTAACGTTTATTTGTGTGCATGACGAGGCACACTTTCGGATCCAACTTCTTCAAAGTATTCGCTTGTATATTTATGTGCATATACTGTATTTTTCTCATGGCCTAAGAGATATACGCCTTTCATAACTAATATACCGCATGCCAAAACTAATTGATGATAATTAACAAGATGCTAAGATGATCACGATTGTGTGGGAGGTGATAGTACAGTGGATAGCGGTGTGGACTGCAGACCAAATGGACTTCAGATCGAGTGCACGCCAGAAGTCAGGGGGTCTGCTGAGGTGATCTGATCGTTCCTGCTGTTCTAAAAGTGTTCTGGCTACACCGACAGGTTTCGAAAATACCCCCTATAACGTCACCAGTTCATAGCATAGAAGATGCCTGACCATATTTGAGGATGCTGTAAACCAGCGATTCCCAACCTTTTTTCTGTCATTTCCCCCTCCAACCAGTTCAACCATCCAGATTTCCCCCTTCATGTGGACAAGGGAAAGAGTAGTCGACACACACTGTGACTACACTCTCTCTCTTTCTCTCTCTCTAGGGCATGAGAAAATCCATCTCCGAGATTTTTTTTTTTTATTGCTAGTAGTAGTAGTAGTAGGCAGTGTAATCATGTTATTATTTCCCCCCTGGTAGCTTCAAATTTCCCCCAGGGGGAAATTTCTCCCAGGTTGGGAAATGCTGCTGTAAACGATCGTATAGCTGCTCTCTCCAAATCAAGTGACGTGTATAAAAATAAGGTGTCGCCATCTAATGTTGCAGAAAAGAAGCAACCAACACCTTGAAGCTCTTTTGTGATAATCTCATCTAGTGCGACACATGAAGCACCAAATATCTCGAAGCTTCAATAAATGATCTTGGGGGCTACTGAACAGTCTACAAATTTCACAGACATCAACACCGGTGCAGGAGTGCCTTCTGGGTACACTGCTAAAATTGTGTATGAAAAAGAAAACGCCTATAGCAATTCGTATAGCATATTGTTAGGGGAGGTGTGGTGAATTGGTCTTGCCACTGGACTGGTAATCCAATGAACCCGGGTTCGAATCCCGATTTGTCAATGGAAAGATATTATTGGGATAAAATTTGTGTTGTACTGTACCTAGAAGTATCAGTGCATTACCACAAAGCCCACCAAAACGCCAAATAAATTTACTAATTGTTCCGATTAAATAGCACTGTATGAATATTCCCATATTTAAAATATGCTACAGAGGGGCAATGCCTAGTGAGTTAATTGCTCAATAGGTGGCGTTCTGAGAGTGAGGGTCCGATACTAGGAGGTGAGACAGTGAAGCACTGGAGTGAGGCAGCTTCAGAGATGGGGCCACTTCGAGTCATGAGTGAGCAACTAAGACCCATGCGTCCTGCGAAGCCAAAATGGCAGGGGCTGGTTGCAGCTAAATGTGCTTCACATGTCTCACCCCCTAGACTGGAACGAGACCTCACGGGCTTCACCGTTCAATATAACAGTTGAATGTACAGTACAAGAGCTCTCAGTCTATGCCCGAGAGGGAGTAGTTGGAATATAGAAGAAAAAAAACATCTTGGTAAATACAAACACGCATTTCAAAATAAATAATTTTCGAGATTCTGCAATATAATAGAGATTTCTGTTTGTCCCATTCACTACGAAATTTCAAGGAGAGAGAGAGAGAGCGAAAGAGAGAGAGAGCGAAAGCGAAAGAGAGCTGGGGGGGGGGGGGTAAAAGTATACATTGTAAATAGAAGAAGGACCATGAAGGACCAGCACCTATAGTTATACCATTATCCGCTGTCATTATCTTGTCCGACCAGGTTATTTGTCCTTGACACTCGACGGATTGAACAGACAAGTGAACGGACAGCCGATAGCCGAATGAATAGAAGGATGGGCAGGCAGGCAGACAGACAGGATTATCGGTTTGATAATTGTCCGGTGTAGATTATATGGAGGTAATGTGATCTTTCTGTGGGGGAGAGTTGTTTGATTACGGTTTCCAGGCCTACGTAATTTTAAAAGTAATAAGAAAACACGAAAAATGGAAATCAGCAAAAGGCCTCCTGGTCTACTCGAGTGAGGCTCTTTCTTTCTTACATTTTGCAACTTTATTTTTTATGTGGATGAGGGAGACAAAAGGCAAATCTGGCTGTGACGAGTGCCTCCCCCAGAGTTAAAAGAGTAACAGAGTAAAATCAAGGAACGTTCGAGCCAAAATGTCTGGACACACAGAGTTTGAAACAATTTAAGGCATAGGATGAGGGAAAGATGGATTCAGGGAGAGAATTCCAGAGCTCAGCTGTTGAATAGAAAAAAGTCAGTCAGAGTAACGTTTTACTCTTGGGTTGGAGAGTTGCACAGAGTAGGGGTGGGATTGTGTTGCAAGACGGGTAAGACTGGGAAAGCTCTGAGGAACACTGATTATTATAGTAGCGATAGAATAGAGAGAGAGAGATTGCAGAGAGTTGGTTAGTGGACGGGAGTTAATGATACGAAAGGCTTTCCTTTCAACTTTGTCTAGGAGAGCGGTGTGAGAGGAAACCTCCCCACACATGTGAACAATGCTCAATACAAAGATGCACCATGCCCCTGTAAAGACCAAGAAGCTGTGCAGGGGTAAATAACCCCTTGAGGAGGTTGAGCACACCCAGCTTCTGGGAGGCTGCTTTAGCAAGACTGGAAATATGGTCCTTCCAAGTGAGAGCAGAAGAAAAAGATGCACCAAGAATACGGAGAGAAGATGAAGGATTGATTTTTGTATTGATTTGCCAGATTGTTGAAGTATAAGGGAAAATCTCGGATGGGTAGTAAGATGGAGAAATTGGGTTTTGGAAGCATTAGAGGTAACAAGGTTTTCTCTGCCCCAATTGGAAATAGTTAGATCAGCGGATAAGTGTTCCATGGATTCATTAAGTTTGTTTTTGAGGGATTGCTGGCTGGGGCGTTTTGGAAATCTAGTTGAGTAGTATAAGGTAGTCATCGTATGAATGGATGGGACTGGAGGTACAGTTGAGAAGATCATTGATGAAAATTAGAAATAGAATTGGAGATAGGACAGAACCCTGAGGAACACCGGATTTGATAGGATGAGGAAATGAACGATGGCCATCCACAACCGCTGCGCAGCTATGGAACGACCGGAAAGGATGTTAGAGACAAAGGCACAGATGGAGGGATAGGAACCGAAGGAGGGTAGCTTAGAAATTAGAGATTTGTGCCAGACTCTATCTAAGGCCTTCGATATGTCTAGCGCAATAGAAAAGGTCTCACCGAAGTCCCGAAAGGAGGATGACCATGAGTTAGTAAGATATGAAAGAAGATTACCTGTAGAGCGACCCTTAAGGAAGCCATATTGGTGATCTGAGAGTAGATTATGAGAAGAGAAATGCTTAAGGAATTTGGAAGAATAGTTTTAAAAACTTTAAGAGATACAAGAGATGAGAGCAATTGGACAATAGTTGGAGGGTTGAAAGCGGTCACCCTTCTTTAGGACAGGTTGAAAGAGACCAAACTTCCGGCACGAACGGAAGACGTTAGAGGAGAGACAAAGACAAAAGAGTTTGCCTAGGCAGGGAGTCAGCAAGGAAGCACAATTTTTAGTAAAACAGGAGGAACACCGTCCGGAACTTACGCCTTCTTATTATTAAGCCCAGAGAGGGTAGAAAGTACATCTTTAGAAAAGATTAGGATAGGCACAAGTAGGAGAGAGGGGGGTGGAGAGGGAGGAATAGAACCAAAATCATCCAAGGTGGAGTTTTTAGCGAAAGTTTGAGCGAAGAGTTCAGCTTTGTCAGAGGAAGAAGTGATGGTTGTGCCATCAGAGTGGGAAAGAGGAGGGAAAGACGCGGAAGATAAATTGTTCGAGAGGCGTTTGGCTAGATGCCAGAAAGCTTGTGAAAAGCTAGAGTTGGATAGTTCAGTGCATTTATTATTGATGAAAGAGTGAGTCGAAGAACAGATTTGGCTTGATTCCGGGCAGAAACATAGGAAGAATGAGATTCTTGAGTTTTAAGGCATCGGTACCGTTTGAATGCTTCCTCCTTGTTGTGGACAGCAGTAGAACATGCGTGAGTAAACCAATATTTGTTTGCATTAGAGACCCTAACTCAATATCCCTTTTAAATGTATGTTCACAGATGCTTTATCAAGAACTCGTCTGATCTAGCCCTCTTTGAGCTACAAGGGGCTAAGGGTACAAAAGTTCAGACTCATAACAACAGTATAGAGAGTACAGTTCTGTTCTAGGAATTATACCATTTCTGAGGAAGTCTGAGTTTGATACATTTCTAACTACCTACCACCATTATTATTCAATTACAAAGGTTCCAGTTAGATATTCCAGATACTTTTTAAGCCTTTGCCTACTGATATTTCCTAACTTGAATAACATAGTTTGGTAGCGGATGTAAAGTGGGTCGGTCGGTCAGTCAGTCATCAGTCCTCTCACAAAGGGGTAGAGATGATCAGCAAGAGCCACAAGAAAAAGGAAAAATATGAGACAGGAGATCACATACCAGTTAACCCATAACAAGCAATCACACAAGCATTCAGAAGCACCAATCAATCATCAGCCCCCCAAATCAATGGCTGCACTTCAGATGTCATACTTCCAGAGAAGGTCTCTTCACATCAACATCTGGGATAAAGACCTTCCAGGTTTGTCATTTAAAAGGGTCCAGAGACCTTTGTGTACTCTCTCTAACAAACTTCCTCCATTCGTTCGTGTCATTAGCTAATTAATTTGCGTCAACCTTTCCCTTTTTAACGCTTTGACACATTCCGACACCATATCATACGATCTTCTCAGGTTTCCATACCTTCCTTCCACTTCACTGAAATCGATCCTTTTAACTATTCTCTCTTCAGGCATTCTTGTCATGTGACCATACCATCTGAGAACACTTTATTCAACGTTTTGCTCTACCAACTTCTTAACTCCACATTCCTCCCTTATGTAAACTAGGTAAGTCAATAAATACTTGTTAATAAGGTTGTTTTATTACACTGATCCCTTCGCCCGAGATTGTACATCAAACAATTATAATCAAAATATATTAAGCTATATTATACCCTTACAGCATATCTAAACTTACCTACAATTATGATATCCATGGTTTCCCAAACTAAGGAACATTAATTTATAGATAAATGTAGAGAGTTTCCTGTAATCCAAGAAGTTGAAGCCTTTCAACTTCTTGTATGCGAGAACTTACCACTTACCTAACTTTCCGCTACAAGTATACACAACGACTGATAGCTGATATTGTCATGTTATACTTGCTTATAATTATGTAAATGGTAAAAATGGCTAATAGTTTACAGGGCCACATCTATTTAAGGGGGTCACCTGCTTCTTTTCTCCTTCTCTCATTCTCTCTCTTTCTGTGGCTTGTATCCATTCGGCCCCATTCAGCCAACTGTTTTAAGACTTTTATCCCCATCCAGGTGTCGATTTCTTCCTGGCTAGCGATAGCGAACCAGCATTGTATGGAGAAATCCGGCTTCGCCGAAGACATTTTCTATCAAAAAATTTACAAATTTAGATTGCTGTCAAAACAAAAAATATAGATGCTGGCTTGCTACCGCTCGCCAGGAAAATATTGACACCTGAATGGGGATAAGTCTTAAAACAGTAGGCTGAATGGGGCCGAATGGATACAAGCCAAAGAGAGGGAGAGATAAACAAAAGAGGTGGGCCCCCTTACTCTCATCGTTCAGGGAAAATGTGTTGAGTCTTTATATATGTTTTTGACATATATTGTATGCGATTTGTATTGCTGTTAATTTCACATAAATGAGAATAAACTACACTTACTGAATATCCATATTTTACTTCAATACTAGATTATAATGTATTTATAATCAAACGTCTAGTAAAATGAGTTATATAATATACTAGCAGGGGTACCCGGCGTAGCCTGGGTAATCACCATAATCACCATCACTACTACCACCACTACTACTACCATAATCACCATCATCAATCACTACCACAATCATCACAATACTACTACTACCATAATCACCGGCCTCGACCTCCCTGTGCCTCATTAAACGGCGACCTCGATTTCGGCCGCTAAATGACCTCCGATTTTGGATCTGACCTCATCCATACCCCCATTTTGGGGGGCTGCGAACAACTTTCGTTCCATACACCTTTTCGATCGGAGGCCTCCTTCTGCCCCAAACGGCCATTTTTTTTCATTTTTTACTACCTCCGATCGTGGCCTCGCCCACTCTATGACCTGACCCAGGTCAATTGACACCCACATGCAAAGTTTCAGCTCCCCAGGTCCAAAACTGCGGCCGCCAATTAAGAACAGACACACACACACACAGACAATCGAAAATATTATATAGATTTTTCAAAAGAGATATGATGCACAACAGACTCCACGTGTATCAGAGTTGATATGATGCACAACAGACTCCACGTGTATCAGAGTTGATATGATGCACAACAGACTCCACGTGTATCAGAGTTGATATATGGTTTGACAAACTATGATAAATTAAAATGTAAAACTTGAAACTAAACAAACCAAAACTGGGACAAAGACAACATAAAGTCAAATTAACTTATCAAAATCGCTATGTGGAAACAATGTAATGCGAGGACAAATAACAATGAATTTATAAGATAGCATTGATAGGAATAAATTAGTATCATTACGATATATGTGATGGAGTTTGCTTAGTATTTCTGATGTATACTGTTAAGGGGGGATGGTTCACTTTTTGGGCGATTTTTGCATGTATTCATAATGTGTCTAGTTTCCTCCCTAGACCTCCATCAAATGTTAAAAAACTTCCATTAGATCCCCTTTCTAGATTAATTTGTACATTTTTCGGTAAAAAAAAAATCCAGGCCGATGGCCGGTTCTTCCAACATTACAGGGTCACTATCGTTCGCCGGGGAAAACATCGACACCTAAATAGCACGAAAGGTCTATATATTGACTACGAAATGGGGCGAAGGGTGTTAAAATCGTCAAAATGTTGGACCAAATGTCTTAAAATCTCAAAACTAATGGGGCTAAGCGCTAGGGAGAAAGTTGTCCAGAAAACCGGCCTTAATGGTAATGGTGGTGGTTTGTGGTGCAGGAAGAGAGGGTTACAGTTGGGAGTTTCCTTCTATGACTGTCACCAGAAAGGACTCTACGTTGGATGAAATATGCTAAAATACGTACATGGTGCAAGGTTTTTGTCGAGTTTCTTTTAAGATTAAATTCTATTGTGTCAGATACTGTATTCCCCGTATAAATATGCCTTGGAAATGAGTTTAATCGAATTTAATTATTTGGGATGAAATGCATTACAACTGGACAAGAGCAAGTCACTAATGTGAATAAACAATACATGTAAGAACCCGAAAGAGGACATACTAGGGCATTATAGACAATTAACTAAGGTACAAATGTATTAGTTCATTTCCTGGAACCTCTAAACCTACAAAACCACCGTTATAGTTCATATTACAGAAAACAAATTACGAAATTAGCAAGTTTCCTTTTTTTAATCGAACAAATGTAATGCTGATTTCTCAATAATTGTTGAACAAAAGCTATTTCAACCAAACACATTTGTATCTATGTTAATAGTTATATGTAACTTTTGTCTATTCAGAGGTTCACTTCCACCCATTTTGTTCAATGTTATACATTTCCGAGTTGGTAACCTTATTAATTAATCCATACAATAAAACTGTAATAAGTTGTGATTCAAGCTTCGAACACATTGGTCCATTGTCACTTAAGGGGAGACTGGCTGTTTGTTTGGTCTATTAATTAATGTATTCATATATATTTTTAGTTTCCTCCCTAGACCTCCATCAAGCTTAGAAAAAAAAACCCTAGACTTCAAGATAAATTTGTAAATTTTTCGGTAGAAAAATGTCCCGGCCGAAGGCTGGTTCCTCTTAAAATTGCAGGCTCGCTACCGCTCGCCAGGAAATAATAGACACCTAAATGGCACGAAAGGTCTTAAAATTTACAACGAAATGGGGCGAAAGGTGTTAAAACCGCAAAACTAATGGGCCGAACGTCTTATAATCTTAAAACAAGTGGGGCTAAACATTGAGAAGGGGATCCATAAAAACTGTCTGCCTCCACTTAATAGCTGTAGTAATCTCCGGCCGGCCGGGGCTTCTTGCTAATCTCAAATACCGCTGTATATATGAACCAAGAAAATAGCCATGCCAAATGACAATGATGTTACTCCAAATTTCCTATTAAAGGCAAAACATCTCTTAAAGCTGGTATCACACGAGCGCTTTTTCCCTCAACATTTATACTCAACACTGATCTGGCAGCTTATGGGGTAAACATCTAAAATATTTCGGTTAGCTAAATTCATCTACCACCAGCCTAGTTTCTGATACCAGTGCAAAATAGTCCAGAAATGTTGCCAGAAAAATGTTGAATATCAAATGTTGACTATGAAAGCTCGATAATTATAGGGAATAGGCTCGCAGCCTTATTATACATAATTTATTAGGGACAATCTAGGTCTATGGAATCCTTATACTGTACTCATGTATAATCCACTGTTGGATAATAATTTTGATCACATTTATAAAACCCGATATTAATAGAAACAATGCCCATTCTAATCAATCTCAGAGCTCTTTCTAACACCCTAACTGTTTACAAACGCCTTCTTTATGCAGTATAATTGATATTTACCCACTGCTGGCAACATAGATGACGATTTCAATAATTCATGGGGGGGGGGGGGGCAAAGCCCCCCTCAACCCATCGTGAATCCCGCATTGGAATTATAACTAAGACCATGAAAACACTCATTTCTCAAAATCTGGAGGAAAAAACATGAACAATAAGAGTGCGAGCCTATTCCCTATAATTACCAAAAGCTCTCGTGTGATACCGGCTTAACAAGCATAATTTACAGTACTGGTGTGTTTATCAATCAATCTCACCTCCATATACTATATTCAAATCCCAGTTATTCTTCTTTATTTCACATGAGAAGGTTTTGTATTCTTCGTCTGTTATGGCCCAAGTGGCAAGGTCCCCAGCAGTGTGGAGGTGAGGGCATTCTTCCAAGATTATCCACAGGTCAGCTAAAGTTAACTTTAAGTTATAGATAAGCAAGGTGCACAGATTCTTCAGACTGCCATTAGCCAGGAGGTTAAGGAAAGCATTGGTATCTATAGTTTTGTTTAGAAAACCTTCATTTAAACTCAACTCTGTCAAATGTTGACCCTGGCCGACTAAGAAATTTATATCCTCACCTGAAATGTCTGGGCTCATCAAAATATATAAATGAAGGTGAAATGGGGCTTGAAAGCGAGATAGATGTTGGTCAACTACACTATATGGTGCATCAGGTACCAGTTCATAAATTTTGAGTTTCAGCCTTTGGAGGTTTGGGCAAGCACGGATCACATTCTGCAGTTGAGTCCGGGTCGCATATTTACCAAGTCGAGACTAGTAGGTGCCATAGGGTAAATTAGGACCAATTACAGATCGAGTTTACCCTAGGATGACTATTACCAAGTCACAAGACTAACTTCAACCATGCATATAACCCTGGACAGCCAACATTGTAGCACTAAGTCATGAAAATATAACTACAAAGAAATAGGAAATTCTGATAATAATGCCTTTGGTACTTTAACACCTTACGAGCGGCCTATGCGGTTTATTTATATATACCGCCCAGCGGGGTGTTTTTAGCCAAAATAGGGCTGTTTACGTGATCATTTTCATGCCTAAATAAGACCCAGAACGTAAAACAAGTATCTATCCCTGAAAGGGCATAAACAGAGCTTTCGAATGACACCATAACGATCCTTTTATGATGGCTAGTTTTCTTGCAATAACCGTGCAACGCGAGTGCAAAAAGCATGTAATTAGGCACTTTCCCCATACAATTCCGTATATAGCGAGTGAGAGAGGGAGGGAGGAGGTGGGATTCGTGTCAGTAGGGCGCCGCGGTGGTCTGGAGCAGTCATACGCTCGCTACTCTCCTGCCACCACTTGTCTCTCTCTCTCAGCCACATTACGTGCTGAAATTGCCACACGATATATGTCGAGCGCCGCCACATAGTCCAGCTTTATTTAACTCGACTTATGTTGCGCGCCGCTAATTAAGGGTTAAATTATGCAAATAAATATATCCCTTTATGTTTTACGATAGTAAGAGTTAAAGCGTATCTGGCAACAGTGTTTAGTCCCAGTACAGCGATCATTCGGCATTCAGTGTATTCGCCTTAATACTATATATCCTATTATAATAGATACCTATTACTATTTCAATATAATACAACCATAGGCAATGCCATTACATATTATTCGAATATGATATAAAGTTCTCCACTATATGTTAAGCATGAACAGTCATGACAGAACCGAAATATTATCTATTGACTTTAGTGCTCAGCGAAGGTTTTGGTTCTAATGTTATGACTCCTGACTTGTCAATGAGTTAATTTGGCTTAAATAATAATTATAATTTATTCCAAATATAAAAATATAATAGCCTACACTTGAATAAGTCAATTCTACATATAATTTAGTCCATAACACTATTTACGATAAATATAAGCTAGGTTAAGTATGGATTAGGCTAATGTTACAGTTCTGTAGTTCGAAATTCATTGTATTGATTGATTGATTGACTATATTTATTAAGAGTTACATACGCCCTGATAGGGATAGAAAGTCGGCGTATTTGTTAAAAGCACCCCAATACAGCATGATCACTCCCACAGGGATAACCCATGGGATAACCTACACAATTTTAGCTAAGTTATTTCCATCAGGGTCCCTGTTGTGAGGTAAGAATGAGAAGTCTAGCCTACAAGGGAGTCGAACAAACTACAGTAGAAAGTGAAACTCCACCACATTGTTGACCCCCTGTACCATCTCAATGAAAGATCTAATAATAAATATCCTAGTAATAGCCTACCATGACAAATACCGTGCAACAATTAATTACTTAAAATATAGTAGTAGGCTATACAAAATCAGTTATTTCTACATGCAGATAATATTATTTGGTGGCCTATTACATGTTGCAAAGAATATTTTATGGCCTATTACATGTTGCGAAGAACATTTTATGGCCTATTAGCCTACATGTTGCGAAGTATATTTTGTGGCCTATTAGATGTTGCGAAGTATATTTATGGCCTGTTACATGTTGCGAAATATATTTTGTGGCCTATTACATGTTGCGAAGTATATTTATGGCCTATTACATGTTGCGAAGTATATTTTGTGGCCTATTAGATGTTGCGAAGTATATTTATGGCCTATTACATGTTGCGAAGTATATTTTGTGGCCTATTACATGTTGCGAAGTATATTCTATGGCCTATTACATGTTGCGAGGTATATTTTGTGGCCTATTACATGCTGCAAAGAATATTTTATGGCCTATTACATGTTGCGAAGAACATTTTATGGCCTATTACATGTTGCGAAGTATATTTTGTGGCCTATTACATGTTGCAAAGTATATTTTGTGGCCTATTACATGCTGCGAAGAATATTTTTTGGCCTATTACATGTTGCGAACAATATTTGTTGGCCCAACACATGCCGTGAAGAATATTTGGTGGCCTAACACATGCCGTTAACAATATTTGGGAGTTAGGCCACCTAGGGTTATGAACGGCATGTGTTAGGCCACCAAAAGTTATTCGCAGCATGGGTTAGGCCACTATATGTTCTTCACAGCATGTGTTAGGCCACCATATATTATTTATGGCATATATTAGGCCACCATATATTATTCGCGGCATGTGTTAGGCTACCAAATATTCTTTGCAGCATGTAATAGGCCATAAATATTCTTCGCGGCATATAATAGGCCAAAAAAAATTATGCGCAGCATGTAATAGGCCACAAAATATTCTATGGCCTATTACATGTTGCGAAGAATATTTATGGCCTATTACATGCTGCAAAGAATATTTTATGGCCTATTACATGTTGCGAAGAACATTTTATGGCCATTTACATGTTGCGAAGTGTATTTTGTGGCCTATTACATGTTGCAAAGTATAGTTTGTAGACTATTACATGTTGCGAAGAATATTTATGGCCAATTACATGTTGCGAAGTATATTTTATGGCCTATTACATGTTGCGAAAAATATTTTGTGGCCTATTACATGTTGCGCATAATTTTGTTTGGCCTATTATATGCCGTAAAGAATATTTATGGCCTATTACATGCTGCCAAGAATATTTGGTAGCCTAACACATGCCGCGAATAATATTTGGTGGCCTAATATATGCCATAAATAATATATGGTGGCCTAACACATGCTGTGAAGAATATATAGTGGCCTAACCCATGCTGCGAATAACTTTTGGTGGCCTAACACATGCTGTTAATAAACCTAGGTGGCCTAACTCCCAAATACTGTTAACGGCATATGTTAGGCCACCAAATATTTTTCACGGCATGTGTTAGGCCAACAAATATTATTCGCAAAATGTAATAGGCAAAAAAGTATTCTTCGCAGCATGTAATAGGCTACAAAATATACTTTGCAACATGTAATAGGTCACAAAATATACTTCGCAACATGTAATAGGCCACAAAATATACTTCGCAACATGTAATAGGCCACAAAATATACTCAGCAACATGTAATAGGCCACAAAATATATTTCGCAACATGTAATAGGCCATACATATACTTCGCAACATGTAATAGGCCACAAAATATACTTCGCAACATGTAATAGGCCATAAATATACTTTGCAACATGTAAGAGGCCACAAAATATACTTCGCAACATGTAATAGGCCATATATATACTTCTCAACATGTAATAGACCACAAAATTACTTCGCAACATGTAATAGGCCATAAAATGTTCTTCGCAACATGTAATAGGCCATAAAATATTCTTTGCAACATGTAATAGGCCACAAAATATACTTCGCAACATGTAATAGGCCACACTAGCCTATATTTTAAGTAATTAATTGTTGCACGGTATTTGTCTTGGTAGGCTATTTATTATTAGATCTTTCATTGAGATGGTACATTGGTCTACAATATGGTGGAGTTTCACTTTCTACTGTAGTTTGTTCGACTCCCTTGTAGACTTCTCATTCTTACCTCACAACAGGGACCCTGATGGAAATAAGTTAGCTAAAATTGTGTAGGTTATCCCATAGGTTATCCCTGTGGGAGTGATCATGCTGTATTGGGGTGCTTTTAACAAATACGCCGACTTTCTGTCCCTATCAGGGTGTATGTAACTCTTAATAAATATAGTCAATCAATCAATCAATACAATGAATTTCGAACTACAGAACTGTAACATTAATCCATACTTAACCTAGCTTATATTTATAGTAAATAGTGTTATGAACTAAATTATATGTAAAATTAATTGACTTATTCAAGTGTAGGCCTATTATATTTTTATATTTGGAATAAATTAAAATTATTATTTAAGCCAAATGAACTCATAGACAAGTCAGGAGTCATAACATTAGAACCAAAACCTTCGCTGTGCACTAAAGTCAATAGATAATATTTCGGTTCTGTCATGACTGTTCATGCTTAACATATAGTGGAGAACTTTATATCAGATTCAAATAATATGTAATGGCATTGTCTATGGTTGTATTATATTGAAGTAGTAATAGGTATCTATTATAATAGGACATATAGTATTAAGGTGTATACACTGAATGCCGAATGATCGCTATACTGGGACTAAACACTGTTGCCAGATACGCTTTAACTCTTACTATCGTAAAATATAATGGGATATATTTATTTGCATAATTCAAAATACCGAGGGCATTATTATAAGAATTTCCTATTACTTTGTAGTTATATTTTCATGACTTAGTGCTACAATGTTGGCTGTCCAGGGTTATATGCATGGTTGAAGTTAGTCTTGTGACTTGGTAATAGTCATCCTAGGGTAAACTCGAGCTGTGATTGGTCCTAATTTACCCTATGGCACCTACTAGTCTCGACTTGGTAAATATGCGTCCGGGTCATTGTGCCATCACGAAAGGTAAGGGATGTGAGGTTCGTCCCCTGCTCATTCAAATACGAGAAGAAGGCTTCAATGTCGCAGTTTGCTAAATCTAACTTTTTCAAGGGTAAACATAGAAGGTTCCCAAATATATTTCTGCATGTAATACCTCTTCCGAATCGTATTTTAACATCTTCCAGTCTGGGGCAAGTTTTAGCAAAAAGTAAAAGTTCGATCTTTGAATGACCAGAAATAGAAACTTTTTTGAGTGAGTACCGTACAACAACATTCTCATGCATGTCTGCATTGTTACCATGAAGTGAAGTTAATGCCTTTCCAATGCTTATGTAGCCATCTACTTCCTCAATCTCTGGACATAAATGTAAGAGCATTGCAGTGGAACCAGGAGTTATTTTGCCAGAAAATCTGAGAGGATACAAAATAACTTTCTTCAGTTTTGTTAATACAGATTCAGAATTCAAGTGACCCCCGTTGCGAAGTATTTCATAGGAGTCTTCAGTGGGAGAGTGACCAGCAAGGTGAAGTATACCTTCATCACCAATATCAAAACAATAAAGGTGATATTTCCTCTAAACACTGACAACTTTTAGAAATAAGTTGAAGCATCCTTGTGTTGCACATAGGAGAACACTAATTTAGTCATATTAGTTAGTGTGAGAAGGAAATCATACAATGGCTCCAGATTGATTTCTTGTTCATTGTAATTATTCTTGTCCTGATCTGAGTCTGCATCCATGTCTGAGTCTGAGTTTAGTGGTGAAGATTCTTTTTCGAATATTATGATCATAAGGCTTTGTATGTTAGCACCGTTCAGATTCTTCATGGTTTGTGTGATGCTACGTCCTGTGGTCCACATGATGCTTGCCTTGAGAACTGTGCCGAGCAGTAAATACTTGTTGTTGAGGTGCTTAGGGTATTCATCAGTATCGGGAGATATGAACTGCAAAGATAAAGAAAAAGCCACATGAAAAACATAAGGGATACCGTCTTTTCTAATGACAGAAAGGTACAACAAAATCTGATCAACCTTCATAATTATAGCAAGACATTGTTCTCGGTCTGTACTACCATACACATATAACACTAATCAATAAGAAGTATGGTTACAGTGTCATGTTCTAATACCGACATTCAAGGCAACTCTCTTCCAGTCTGCCTCTAGTTTTAAGTTTTCAAAATGGAACTATTGTTCAGATCGAGTCATTATCACGCACCGGTATATGAACCAAAAACAAACTGTACTGTATATGAACCTAAAAAAAAGCGCCGTACAATATAAATAAATAAAACAAAAATGAGACTCATTAAGTCAATATAAGAATACACTAAAGAATTATTCATGTGATCTATGTGGATGAGGGAGACAAAAGGCCAATCTGCCTCTGACGACAGCCTCCCCAAAGTTGAAAGAGTGACAGGGCCAAAATCAAGGAATATTCGAGACAAAAATATCTGGACACCAAATTTGAAACAATTTGAGTCATAGGATGAGGGGAAGATGGATTCAGGGAGAGAGTTCCAGAGCTCAGTTGTTGAATAGAAGAAAGTTTGGGAATATCGTTTCACTTTTGAATTAGAGAGTTGCAAAGAGTAGGGATGGGATTGTGTTGTAAGATGGGTGTTACGTACTCTACGTAGAGGAGGTGGTATACACAGAGCTCTGAGAAACACTGATTATTGTAATAGTAGTAGAATAAAGAGATATACAAAACTGCGCGAAGAGAGAGCGATTGCAAAGAGTCAGTGAGTGGGCGTGAGTTAATGAGACGAAAGGCATTCTTTTCTACTTTGTCAAGAAGTGCTGTGTGAAAAGACCCTACACACACATGCAAACAATACTCGATACATGGACACACTGTGCCTCTGTACAGAGCAAGAAGCTGTGCAGGGGTAAAGAACCTTCAGAAGTGGTTGAGCACACACAGCAGCTGTTTTAGCAAGGGTGGTAATATGGTCTTTACAAGTGAGCTCAAGAGAAAAAAAAAAAGACACTTAGAATACTGAGAATATAAAGGGTTGATTTGTGTATTGTTGAAGTATAAGGGATAGTCCTGTGGGAGTTCTTTACAGATAGATAAATGGAGAAATTGGGATTTGGAAGCATTGAAAGCAACAAGATTTTCTCTGCCCCAAATGGAAATGGTCGATAGGTCAGAAGATAGGTTTGTTATGGCATCATCACATGATATTTTGAGTGATTGCTTGCTGGGGGGTTCTGGAAAACTAGTTGAACATTGTAAGGTAGAACAATCAGTATATGAATAGATAGGACTGGAGGTACAGTTGAGAAAATCATTAATGAATATTAGAAAGAGAATTGGAGATTGGATAAAAACCTGAGGATCACACGAGTTGATAGGTTGAAGAAGTGAACGGTGGCTGTCCACAACCGCAGCTATGGAACAGCCAGAAAGGAAATTAAAGATACAGGTACTGATAGAGTGATAGAAACCTAAGGAAGATAGTTTAAAAATTAGAGATTTGTGCCAGACTATCAAAGGCCTAAAGGTTTAAAAGTGCGGCCGGCAATAACATTTCCATGCAGGCGCCGTGGAGGCCCCTCGCATCCTCCCCTCTTTTGAACACCAAAATGGCCATGGTTAGTACTTCAGTGCACATATGTGTTGCATGACCATTTCCTTTGCTTTAACACTCAAGCCGCGGTGCCCGTCATATGACGGGCGAGAGATAAATGGCCTATCCTCCGGTTCCCATCATATGACGGGCGGCATTCTGAGCACGTTAGGGGCTCTGAGACAGAGTCCGCGCGTTGGGAGGACGATAGGCGGGTTCTGACCGCTCGGCACCACCACTGTGCAGTATCTGGGATCGCCGCCGCCTCCCTACACACACCCGTCCTCGCGAGACAAGGACAAAAATAAGAAAATTACCTTATTTAGGGTTTTTTCACCTCGGTTGCGCGATCGCTACAGGATAACCTGTGGTCGTACAAGGATGATTCAGGTGTCATTGGAAGACTATTATCACCCTTTCACGGATGCATAATTGTATTGCGTTCTGGCTCTTGTTTATGCATGAAAAAGAGCATGGAATGAAGCTCGTTTTTGGTAAATATACCCGCCTGGCAGCTAGGTCATGTCAACAAACGTCCCCGTCCTTAACCTAAGACGTGCGCACCCTGTGCGCACGTATGATGATTTTGGAGCCCATTGCCAATATCGATAAAAACTACATCAGCGTGTAGGGAATGTTAGCGTGCATCGGCCCATATATATTTGACCCCCCAAAAAATTTCTGTGGGGGGTGGGGGGAGCGGTCCGTAGTTGGAAAATGTGGAGCGAATGGCACCGCGCGGCTAGATTGTCATCGATCGGCGAGATTTCCCGGGCGAATATTCTCGCGCCCAAGGGGTGGAACCAGAGGGAGGAGGGGGTGGGATAGCGCGTAATATCGCGTATCTCTCCTTTTTTGAGCTCTTTTATGCTATTTACACTACGTGTACATATGTGCACGTATGTGTATGTATGTAGGCCACCCATATAACAAGGAATATGCCGCATATAGACCAAAGATTGCAATATATAAGCGAATTATCAATGAGTTTCTAGGCGGAACGAAGATGTGGTTGAGGTTTGGCGGGAATGAAAGGGAGGAGAGGGTGTGTTGCGCCATAATATCACGTATATCTCGTATTTAGAGCACTGTCATGCTATAATAAAGACATGTACGTATGTAGGCGTACCATATAACAAGGAATATACCGCATATAGACCAATTGATGCGATATTTACGCAAATTATGAATGTATTTATGGAGACGGGAGACAAAATGTGGGTGGGTGGAAGGGAGGGAGTGATGGAGGGAAGGAAGGAATAAAGTAAGACACCTGTGTGTACAATCTGGAGGCGCCTGAGGCATATGGATATCATGGATTTTCAACCTTATAGTCTAGCATGTGTCTGATGTTCGTTGCCACCCGGGAGCCCACAGGGTGGAGAAAGAGAGTGAGAGTATTTACTTAGAAACATGAGTCATGAATGGAGGAGAGAGAGAGAAAGTGAGACATGCGTATGTCGTTCGTATAGATGGATTTCAGAATTGTATTTTTATGCAAGCAGACATTGCATTTTAGACACATGTGAAGTTTGCACAGAAATAGCTAGGCCATTGACTGTAAATAATGTACAATATTATTAGAGTAGTTTTGAGGAAGGGTAGATGGAACGAGGGAGGTCACAGACGAGGGAAGGGAGATAACCTTTCTGGGAACTGAGCTATATTTAGACTGGTGTCGAATGACGCTTGTGAAAGGGAAGGGCAGATTGCCGTCAGAAACACTTAGATATATTTATTTGCAAGTAATATGCAATCTAAATGTATATTCGAGACCTACTTGAAGTATTTGTATGATAGTCATGACTATATATAATCCAATATACACGCGTAAGGGCGTAGGCGAGATATAAGAAAGATGTTTGAGCAATTTTCGACACCCACACAGTTGTTATTCATTATTTACAAGATTACACAATACAAATGAATTTGTGAAGATTATTTTATGCATGCTGTATTTATACGAATTTAGTTGGTAGCCAAACTCAGACAGAGAGAGGTGTTGTGGATGGAGGGAGGGAAGGGTCACCCACTGACCGTGTGATAATGATTGGAGTCACACTGAGAGGGGCAATTTTGGTGAGTGATTGGAAAATTTTTGAACAAATAAAGTTCTATAATTACTTTTTTTGACAGAGAGAAAGTTTTATATAGTTTTGCATGATATGATTGATAATCCCATCAATTTACAAAAGTAAATTGGTGGGATAAATATTTTGTTTTTGTATATTGTCATCTCGATTGTAGACACGAACATTTGAGTGACATGATATTGTATGAGCTGCTGTGGCCTAGTCAGTAAGGTGATGGATTGGAAATCTCAAAGTATGGCAGGGCAGTGGGATCGAATCCAGGAGGGGGTTATGGGGAAGGTTTTATATTGTTTAGAACATTTTTGATGATTTTTTTTTTTTTACAAGATCATGTCATTGTATTCAAGCAATATGAAATATTCATAGAATATATCATATTGCAAGAATACAATGACATGACCTTGTATTTTTTTTTTTAGTATTATCATCTTATAAGTAGGTTGGACAGGATTTATTGAAACAATGATTTTTTTACAATTCATTTGAGGTTAAGATATATAAATATTGGGTATAACCAACATTAGGGGAGGTGTGGCGGAGTGGTCTTGCTACTGGACTGGTAATCCAATGGACCCGGGTTCGAATCCCAATATGTCAATGGGAAGATATTATTGGGATGGAATTTGTGCTGTACCTAGTATCAGTGCATTACCACAGCACACCGAAATGCCAAATAAATACCCTCATTGTTCCCTGATTAAATAGCATTGTATGAATATTCCCATATTCAAAAATATGCTACAGGGGGGCAATGCCTAGCGAGTTAAATGCTCAATAGGTGGCGTTCTGAGAGTGAGGGTCCGAGCCTGGGGGATGAGACTGTGAAGCACAGAGATGGAGCAGCTTCAGAGATGGAATTGCTTCTGGCCGTGAAGCTTCGCATGTCTCACTCCCTAGACTGGAGCAAGACCTCACGGGCCTCACCGTGTTCAGCGGTCGAGTGTAAAGGCTATCAGCCTATGCCCGAGAGGTAGTAGTTGGAATATAGAGAAAAAAAAAAAAAAAAAAAAAATATATATTGATATAGTGAAAAAAAAGGCATATCACATGTACATCTTTGAAACATAGGAACTAAATAATGAAAGACATATTTATATAATGAAAAAAGGCATATAAGAACATATCACAGGGACATCTTTGTAAAATATATATTATATAATATATATTATCTAAAATTTTGAGGTAGCGTGTTCAGTTAGGTCAGGTAAGGTAGGGCACGAGTCCAGGGCAGGGGGGCGGCACTCAGTAGTGCTTATACATGTGGTAGTCCCTGAAGCAGTCCCCCAAGCAGAGTGCAACTTTGCACTCGTGGCACATTGTGGTGACTTTTTTGGTTGTTGAGGCTCTCCTGGAGGTGTTCAAGCAGACGTAACACTTCAGCTGCCTGTGACGAGTGCCAACCAGCTCCGTGTGGATTGGGAAGTGTCTTTCCACCCCACCTGGATGCGGTCAGGGACGTGATCCCCACACCATGCCGTATGCCTGTGAGTGGGGGTGCCATACTTCGTCAGGAGTTGACATGACACGTTGTAGACAAATTCCCTGAATTTGAGTTTTTGATTTGGTGCCATATCTCTCTTGACCAACCACACGTTGTAGGCGTTGAGCATCGTGATGTCAACTAGGTGGAGGAAGAGCTTGTGGTACCACTTCACAGTCTTCCTCAGACACTCAACGCCTGCCAGTTGACAATCCGACTTGTCCACCAGGCGCATGTTCTTGGTGTAGTCCACTACCAAGTCGGGCTTATGTATGATCTTCTTTGTTCGGTAGTGGGCTTTACCAGAGTCCACCTGGGCACCTGTGTGGACTGTCAAAAGCAGGTGAACGTCTCTTTTGTCTTTCCACTTCAGGGCTACCACTTTCCCGGACTTTTCCAGTTGCTTGTATTTCTGCCCCCTTCGTCGCCTTCTTCGAATATGCCTCTCGCGGTGTTCCTGGACCAGTTCGTCATCAGAAGGTGTGTCGCTGGAGGAGGGATCTGAAAGAGGAATGACATTATCTGCGAACTTGGGCATAAACTTTCTTGTCTTTCTGACAGTCCCACATGACCCCGTTTGGTTGTCATGAAGAAACTGTCAGAGAGCAGGAGAAGTATACCAATTGTCAGTGTACAAGACGTGGCCATTGCCCAGGTAAGGTGCCAACATTTTCCTGACGATGGCACCTGACATGCCCATGGGGTCATTGGCAGCGACTTTTGGTATGTCAATGTCAGTTCCTGTATACACGATCATGCCCCAGGGGGGGGGGGGGGGGACCATAAATGCCCCCTCACCCGACCGACCATCCCCTGACGACCCCACACAATTACCTGGACCTCGGCCTGTTACTCTTTCTATTAATTTCTGCAACATTCGCGGACTTTCCTCTAACTTTCACTCTGTTGAGCACCATCTCTCCTCCTACAAACCTGATCTTCTCTTCCTCACCGATACCCAGGTGTCTGTAGCAACATCCAGCAACCCCTTCTCTGTATCCTCCTACTTTCTCTATCCTAGTTTCAAAGCCAATGGCGGATGTTGTGCATATGTGCACAACAAACTCACTTGCTCTCGTGTTCCCGATTTCGACTCCTCTGAATTCTCAACTTTATGGCTCAAACTTTCCTGTCATTCTCTTACTAAATATTTCTGTGCTGTCTATCTTTCCCCTAACTCTACCAACTTTCCTAAATTCTTTGACTATCTAAACTCTACAGTGGAACACATTCTATCCATTTCTCCTTTCTCAGAAATCTCCATCTTAGGAGATTTCAACGTTCACCACCGCCAATGGCTCTCCTCTCACACTACTGATCCACCTGGTGAACAAGCCTACGTCTTTTCTATCCTAAATGACCTAGAGCAGTTAGTTCAGCAACCCACCGTATCCCGGATTGCATCGGAGATCGGCCCAACATTGTTGACCTGTTTCTAACTTCTAACCCTTCTTCTTATAATGTCGATCTTTTCTCTCCTTTGGGCTCCTCCGACCATAAACTTATCTCTGTCACCTGTCCTATCTCTCCAGTACAGCCACCCGATCCTCCTAGCCGGCGGCGCTTGTGGCACTTTGGCGCTGCCGACTGGGAGGCTCTTCGGCAGTACTTCTTTGATTTCCCATGGAATGATTTCTGCTTCCATGGCCGAGGACCCTCGGAGAGTGCTGAACGCATTACCGAGGTAATCCTATCGGGCATGGAAGCATACATTCCATTCTCTTTCTCTCAGACTAATGCTAAAAAAATCTTGGTTTACTCACGCCTGTTCTACTGCTGTCCGCAATAAGGAGGAAGCATTCAAACGGTACCGACGCCTTAAAACTCAAGACTCTCATTCTTCATATGTTTCTGCCCGGAATCAAGCCAAATCTGTTCTTCGACTTGCCAAACACTCTTTCATCAATAATAAATGCACTGAACTATCCAACTCTAGCTCTTCCCAAGCTTTCTGGCATCTAGCCAAAAACCTCTCCAACAATTTCTCTTCCTCGTCTTTCCCTCCCCTTTCCCACTCTGATGGCACAACCATCACTTCTTCCTCTGACAAAGCTAAACTCTTCGCTCAAACTTTTGCTAGAAACTCCACCTTGGATGATTCCGGTGCTATTCCTCCCTCTCCGCCCTCCTCTCTCTTACTTATGCCTAATATCCTAATCTCTTCTAAAGATGTACTTTCTACCCTCTCTGGGCTTAACACTAATAAGGCGTACGGTCCGGACGGTGTTCCTCCTGTTGTTCTCAAAAACTGTTCTTCCGTGCTGACTCCCTGCCTAGGCAAACTCTTTCGTCTCTGTCTATCCTCTAACGTCTTCCCTTCATGCTGGAAGTTTGCTCACATTCAACCTGTCCCAAAGAAGGGTGACAGCTCTCAACCCTCCAACTATCGTCCAATTGCTCTTATCTCTTGTCTTTCTAAAGTTTTTGAAACTATTCTTGCTTCCAAATTTCTTAAGCATTTCTCTTCTCATAATCTGCTCTCAGATCGCCAGTATGGCTTCCTTAAGGGTCGCTCTGCTGGTGATCTTCTTTCATATCTTACTAACTCTTGGTCATCCTCCTTTCGGGACTTCGGTGAGACTTTTTCTATTGCACTAGACATATCGAAAGCCTTCGATAGAGTCTGGCATAAATCTTTAATTTCTAAACTACCCTCATTCGGTTTCTATCCCTCCATCTGTGCCTTTGTCTCTAATTTCCTTTCCGGCCGTTCCATAGCTGCGGTTGTGGACGGCCATTGTTCACTTCCTCACCCTATAAACTCCGGTGTTCCTCAGGGCTCTGGCCTATCTCCTATTCTCTTTCTAATTTTTATAAATGATCTCCTTAACTGTACCTTAATTCCCATCCATTCATACGCAGACGACTCAACCTTACACTACTCCATTAGTTTTTCAGAACGCCCCAGCCAGCAATCCCTCAACGACAAACGTAATGAAGCCATAGAACTCTTAAATTCTGATCTAAATACTATTTCCAATTGGGGCAGAGAAAACCTTGTTAACTTTAATGCTTCCAAAACCCAATTTCTCCATCTATCTACCAGTCAGGATCTCCCAGCGGACTATCCCTTATTCTTCAACAATACAAAAATCAACCCTTCATCTTCTCTCAATATTCTTGGTGTCTCTTTTTCTTCTGCTCTCATTTGGAAGGACCATATTACCAGTCTTGCTAAGGCAGCCTCCCAGAAGCTGGGTGTGCTCAACTGCCTTAGGGGGTTCTTTTCCCCTGCACAGCTTCTTGCTCTGTACAGGGGCATAGTGCGCCCTTGTATTGAGTATTGTTCACATGTGTGGGGAGGTTCCTCTCACACCGCTCTCCTAGACAAAGTTGAAAGGAAGGCCTTTCGTATCATTAACTCCCGTCCACTCACCAACTCTCTGCAATCTCTCTCTCTCCGCCGCAATGTTGCATCTCTCTCGCTATTCTATCGCTACTATAATAATCAATGTTCCTTAGAGCTATCCCAGTGCATACCACCTCCTTTACGTAGGGCACGTGGTACCCGTCTTGCAACTCAATCCCACCCCTACTCTGTGCAACTCTCCAACCCAAGAGTGAAACATTACTCTCAAACTTTCTTCTACTCAACATCTGAGCTCTGGAACTCTCTCCCAGAATCAGTCTTTCCCTCTTCCTATGACTTAAATTGCTTCAAACTCTGTGTGTCCAGGCATTTTGGCTCGAACGTCCCTTGATTTTGGCCCTGTCACTCTTTCAACTATGGGGGAGGCACTCGCTATAGGCAGTTATGCCTTTTGCCTCCTTCAATCACATAGAAAAAAAAAAAAAAAATATATATACCTGTCTCACAGTCGCACAACACGAAGAGCTTGATTCCAAACCTATGCCTCTTCAAGGGGATATACTGCTTGAAAACAAGACGTCCTTTGAAGAGCACGAGCGACTCATCAATCACCAAATTGAGGAAGGGGTAAAATTATTTCTTGTACCTCGCCAACAACATGGTGAACACCTCCCGAACTTCCCATATCCTGTCAATCCTGTTAGGATTTTCGTTGTCTGCAAAGTGCATAAATCTTAGCAGCAACAAAAATCTGTCACGAGTCATGTACTTATTGAAAGTTGGGGTGGCGATAAGAGGGTCGTGCTTCCAATAATGTTGTAGCACATGCTTCTTGCAAAGAGGCATGAGGAACAACAAGGCAAAGAACGTCATGAACTCATTCACAGTCGTATCAACCCAGCCTCGTATTCTCGCTTTTGGAGAAAGGACGTCCAGTTTGCCAAACATCCACCTGTAGTAGGCGTTTGTTTGGGCAACTATGTAAGTCATAATAGCCATGTTGAAAAAAAGCGAGGAAGAAATCCATCTCGTTTGCGTCGTCGTCACAGGGCCAGTCAGCCGTTGTACCTGACCTACCAGCATCAAACTGGGGCATGTCAGGCACAATATCAGCCCCGTTAGACCACACAAACGTATGAATGTTGGCGTCGCGGATTGGAATCTCGTCTGCGCCACCATCAGGCAAATCGCTGTCATGATCGCGATACAACGCTTCATCATCACCCTCCTCACCACTAGAAGGACGCCCTTCTTCATTGTCTTCACCTTCGTCTGACTCACTGCCACTATCCACCCCCCCCCTCCCCCCCACCCACGGTCCCGTGCTGCGTCGTTGTCGTCGTAGTCCTGGCTGTCAACATCCTGGGAATCCCCAAACAGCAGGGCGTCGTATTTCAATGGTGTTAGGGTCCTCATCCGCCTACTAACAGGTGCAGGCGTCTTGTGGGCAGGGCAGAAGGGCCGGCAAGGGCAGCGTCGGCAGGGGTGGTGTCGGCAGGGGCGGCGTCAGCAGGGGTGGCAGGGGCGGCGTCGGCAGATCCAGCAGTGGTGGGTGGTGCAGAGGTCCTGGACGCAGGCAATATAATTGTTGTCCCTGTCGCCCCTTTCCCTTTCCCTTTCCCTTGGGCAGGCGCAGAAGGGCCGGCAGGGACAGAAGGGCCGGCAGGGGCTGCGTCGGCAGGTCCAGCAGTGGTGGGTAGTGCAGAGGTCCTGGACGCAGGCAATATAATTGTTGTCCCTGTCGCCCCTTTCCCTTTGCCTTTCCCTTTCCCTTTCCCTTGGGCAGGGGCAGAAGGGCCGGCAGGGGCAGCAGAGGCGGCTGGTGGTGGTGGTGGTGGCAAGGGTGACAGTGGCAGGCGTACAAGTTTTTTTCCCCACGACAGTCCCTTTTCTCCTAGTGGCCCCCGCAGGTCCTGCAGCCCCAGGGCGGCCTCCTGCGTCGGTGATACTGGTGGCAAGGGTGACAGTGGTGGTGGTAGTGGTGGTAGCAGTTGCCGGGGTGGTGGTGGCAGTGTCCCCAAAGGCCAATGACCTCTGTGCACTGCCCCTGCTTGTATGTGTTAATGTACTTTACGTGCGGGTGCTTCGTCTTCAGAGCTGTATGGAGTGTCATAATGGTAGCTTGGGTTTCTGGCAGCCACCCTCTGCCTTCCACGGCCGCTGACACCACCAGAAAGAGGGCTGGTTGTGTCATCAGGGCGCGAGCGTGAGGGACGTGTGGGCTCCATGGCTAGTGCTTGGGTTCTGGCGAGTAATGCTTGTACGCGCGCGGCCCGAGCGTACGGGGTGGTGGTATCGAGAGTTGCCAAGTAGTAATACACCCACACCCATTTGTAGCCGCCTGACTGTAAGCCCGCGGTTTTGGTACGCATTTAAAAATCTGGATCTTAAGAGTCTTCCCGCAGCTGCCGGGTTAAGGGTAAAACAATAATGTATGTGGCTGGGACTGGGTAAAAGTTACTTTTAGCATGCGGCTCCATAGGTTAACCTGGGAAAGGCGCCGAGACTTAAGAGGTTTTACTGAGCAAAGGTGCCGGGAATCTTAAGGGGTATAACAAAAAGCCTTTCAAAACACACTACTGGCACTCAAAACAAAGCAATATGTGATTGAGTGAAACAATTCCCCTCCATACCTCCTATCACTCCTCCAAATGTTCCCCCCCCCCCTCATTTATCACCTATTTTTCCTCTTATTCCCTATTTTATCGGGTAATTTTCGGCGCAAATTTAGTTTCCATGTGAATGAGGGAGACAAAAAGAATAACTGCCTGCAGTGAGTGCCTCCCCCAGATTTCAAAGAGTGACAGGGCCAAAATAAAGGGAGGTTAGAGCTAAAATGCCTGGACACACGAAATTTGAAGCAATTTAAGTCATAGGAAGAGGGAAAGACTGATTCTGGGAGAGAGTTCCAGAGCTCAGCAGTTGAATAGAAGAAAGTCTGAGAATAGCGTTTTACTCTTGGGTTGGACAGTTGCACAGAGTAAGGGTGGGATTGTGCTGCAAGGCGGGTACTACATACCCTACGTAGAGGAGGTGGTATGCACTGGGAAAGCTCTGAGGAACATTGATTATTGTAGTAGCGATAGAATAGCGAGAGAGATGCAACATTGCGGCGAAGAGGGAGATTGCAGAGAGTTGGTGAGTGGAAGGGAGTTAATGATACGAAAGGCTTTCCTTTCTACTTTGTCTAGGAGTGCAATGTGAGAGGGTCCTCCCCACACATGTGAACAATACTCAATACAAGGACGCACTGTGACCCTGTAGAGAGCAAGAAGCTGCGCAGGGGTAAAGAACCCCTTGAGGCGGTTGAGCTCACCCAGCTTCTGGGAGGCTGCCTTAGCGAGACTGGCAATATGGTCTTTCCAAGCGAGAGCAGAAGAAAAAGAGACAACGAGAACATAGAGAAGATGAAGGGTTGATTTTTGTATTGTTGAAGAATAAGGGATAGTCCTCTGGAGGTTCCTGACGGGTATTAAGATGGAAAAATTGAGTTTTGGAAGCATTAAATACAACAAGGTTTTCTCTACCCCAATTGGAAATAGTAGCTAGATCAGAAGATAAGCGTTTTATGGCTTCATTAAGTTTGTTTTTGAGGGATTGCTGGCTGGGGCGTTTTGGAAATCTAATTGAGTGGTGTAAGGTAGAGTCGTCTGCATATGAATGGATGGGACTGGATGTACAGTTGAGAAGATCATATATGAGAATTAGAAAGAGAATAGGAGATAGGACAGAACCCTGAGGAACACCGGAGTTGATAGGATGAGGAAATGAGCGAGGGCCGTCCACAACCGCAGCTATGGAACGGCCGGAAAGGAAATTAGAGACAAAGGCACAGAACCGAGGGAGGGCAGTTTGAAAATTTAAGATTTGTGGCAGACTCTATCGAAGGCCTTCGATATGTCTAGTGCAACAGAAAAGGTCTCACCGAAGTCCCGAAAGTTGGATGACCAATAGTTAGTAAGATATGAAAGAAGATCACTAGTAGAGCGACCCTTAAGGAAGCCATACTGGCAATCTGAGAGCAGATTATGAGGAGAAATGCTTAAGAAATTTGGAAGCAAGAATAGTTTCAAAAAAATTTGTGTTACCGCTGTCTTCGTAGACTTATTTGATGGTATGGCACTCGTTAGTTAAATATAAGACAAGCAGTGAAAAAAAGAAGTAATACGATGTTAAGATGAGGTCGCCAGTTTCAATAAAGAAACACACAAGGAATGGTCAATTATTTAATTACCTTCTTAACACTTGAACAAATATAATGGGAAATTGGAAAATCACCCTTCAATGGTTAGCTACATAACGTGAGCATCAACCCTTAAGTAATGGAGGGGTTCGTCACAGCTGACTTCACTCACTCATTAAGATATAATTAAACTGCATTAGCTAAAACCACTGTCGGGCCTGTATATGACCATCTCCCCTCCCCACTATAAAATACCCTGTCCAGCTGTACAGTTACCGCCGTATAACTCACCAATACCCCCGAGAGTCAAGTTTACTCCCAGCTCAACCAGTACTTCCAGCCACACGTCCAGCGTCTGTCGCAGCTCAGACCGAACTAGCTCAAACGTCACACACAACCCACCACCTCTGCTCCCTCCCCCCACACACACACTCACCCGCCCTCCCCGCAAACAATCGAACCACTGCCACACCCAACCCCTCCATTTATCCACTTAACCCACGGTTATAATAGAGATACAAGAGATGAGAGCAATTGGACAATAGTTGGAAGGATGAGAGCGATCACCCTTCTTTGGGACAGGTTGAATGAGAGCAAACTTCCAGCATGAAGGGGAGACTTTACAGGAGAGACAGAGACGAAAGAGTTTGCCTAGGCAGGGGGTCAGCACGGAAGCACAGTTTTTAAGTACAACAGGAGGAACACCGTCCGGACTGTACGCCTTCTTAGTATTAAACCCTGAGGGTAGAAAGTACATCTTTAGAAGAGATTAGGATATTAGACATAAGTAGGAGAGAGGGGGGTGGAGAGGGAGGAATAGCACCAGAATCATCCCAGGTAGAGTTTCTGGCAAAAGTTTGAGTGAAGAGTTCAGCTTTATCAGAGGAAGAAGTGATGGTTGTGCCATCAGAGTAGAATAGGGGAGGGAAAGACGAGGAAGAAAAGTTGTTGGAGAGGTTTTTGGCTAGATGCCAGAAAGCTTGGGAAGAGCTAGAGTTGGATAGTTCAGTGCATTTATTATTGATGAAAGAGTGCTTGGCAAGTTTAAGAACAGATTTATTTGGCTTGATTCCGGGCAGATACATCAGAAGAATGAGATTCTTGAGTTTTAAGGCGTCGGTACCATTTGAATGCTTCCTCCTTGTTGTGGACAGCAGTAGAACAAGCGTGAGTAAACCAAGATTTTTTTGCATTAGACTGAGAGAAAGAAAATAGAATGTACGCTTCCATGCCAGATAGGATTACCTCGGTAATGCGTTCAGCACTCTCCGAGGGTCGTCATTCCATGGGAAATCAAAGAAGTACTGCCGGAGAGCCTCCCAGTCGGCAGCGCCAAAGTGCCACAAGCGCCGCCGGCTGGGAGGATCGGATGGCTGTACTGAAGAGATAGGACAGGTGACAGATAAGTTTATGGTTGGAGGAGCCCAAAGGAGAGAAAAGATTGACAGTATAAGAAGAAGGGTTAGAAGTCAGAAATAAGTCAAGAATGTTGGGCCGATCTCCGAAGCGATCCGAGATACGGGAGGGTTGCTGGACCAGCTGCACTAGGTCATTTATGATAGAAAAGACTTAGGCTTGTTTTCCAGGTTGGTCAGTAGAGTGAGAGGAGAGCCATTGGCGGTGGTGAACATTGAAATCTCCCACGATGGAGATTTCAGAGAAGGGAGAGATATAGATAATTATTAGATAGATTATTTTTATTAGACAAGACTCCCGTAAATACAGAAGGAAGAACTACAGGGGAAGAAGAAGCAAAGCGGTCAAGAAAACGCGACAGAGAGATGGAAGGAGAAACTCAAACAGAAAGAATAAAAACTACAAATAGAGGAAACAGGAAACAATCGACCACCAAACGCAACATTCCAGATCCAATAGGGTGCCCAACCCCGAAATGGGTTGAAATAGGGGAGCTATCCCCCCCCCCCCCCCCCCTCCCCGCCAAAGGCGGCTTTCTATGACCTTTCCTACCTGATGCTGAGAGGATTGGGTTCTAGTCATCTGGTGATGGGCTGGTCTATCAG
>JBAKBP010025074.1:0-33990 GCA_037953745.1 Lithodes maja | reverse complement strand
CTCTCCATGTAATTACCACAGTTCATAGCTATATCTCTCCATGTAATTACCACAGTTCATAGCTATATCTCTCCATGTAATTACCACAGTTCATAGCTATATCTCTCCATGTAATTACCACAGTTCATAGCTATATCTCTCCATGTAATTACCACAGTTCATAGCTATAACTCTCCATGTAATTACCACAGTTCATAGCTATATCTCTCCATGTAATGACCACAGTTCATAGCTATATCTCTCCATGTAATTACCACAGTTCATAGCTATATCTCTCCATGTAATTACCACAGTTCATAGCTATCTCTCTCCATGTAATTACCACAGTTCATAGCTATCTCTCTCCATGTAATTACCACAGTTCATAGCTATATCTCTCCATGTAATTACCACAGTTCATAGCAATAACTCTCCATGTAATTACCACAGTTCATAGCTATATCTCTCCATGTAATTACCACAGTTCATAGCTATATCTCTCCATGTAATTACCACAGTTCATAGCTATATCTCTCCATGTAATTACCACAGTTCATAGCTATATCTCTCCATGTAATTACCACAGTTCATAGCTATATCTCTCCATGTAATTACCACAGTTCATAGCTATATCTCTCCATGTAATTACCACAGTTCATAGCTATATCTCTCCATGTAATTACCAGTTCATAGCTATATCTCTCCATGTAATTACCACAGTTCATAGCTATATCTCTCCATGTAATTACTACAGTTCATAGCTATATCTCTCCATGTAATTACCACAGTTCATAGCTATATCTCTCCATGTAATTACCACAGTTCATAGCTATAACTCTCCATGTAATTACCACAGTTCATAGCTATATCTCTCCATGTAATTACCACAGTTCATAGCTATAACTCTCCATGTAATTACCACAGTTCATAGCTATATCTCTCCATGTAATTACCACAGTTCATAGCTATATCTCTCCATGTAATTACCACAGTTCATAGCTATATCTCTCCATGTAATTACCACAGTTCATAGCTATATCTCTCCATGTAATTACCACAGTTCATAGCTATATCTCTCCATGTAATTACCACAGTTCATAGTTATATCTCTCCATGTAATTACCACAGTTCATAGCTATAACTCTCCATGTAATTACCAGTTCATAGCTATATCTCTCCATGTAATCACCACAGTTCATAGCTATAACTCTCCATGTAATTACCAGTTCATAGCTATATCTCTCCATGTAATTACCACAGTTCATAGCTATAACTTTCCATGTAATTACCAGTTCATAGCTATATCTCTCCATGTAATTACCAGTTCATAGCTATATCTCTCCATGTAATTACCACAGTTCATAGCTATAACTCTCCATGTAATTACCACAGTTCATAGCTATATCTCTCCATGTAATTAGCAGTTCATAGCTATATATCTCCATGTAATTACCACAGTTCATAGCTATAACTCTCCATGTAATTACCACAGTTCATAGCTATAACTCTCCATGTAATTACCACAGTTCATAGCTATAACTCTCCATGTAATTACCACAGTTCATAGCTATAACTCTCCATGTAATTACCACAGTTCATAGCTATAACTCTCCATGTAATTACCACAGTTCATAGCTATATCTCTCCATGTAATTACCACAGTTCATAGCTATATCTCTCCATGTAATTACCACAGTTCATAGCTATAACTCTCCATGTAATTACCACAGTTCATAGCTATAACTCTATCCATGTAATTACCACAGTTCATAGCTATAACTCTCCATGTAATTGAGGCCGAGTCGCAAAGAAATCCCTATAAATCATTCAGAGGTTTTCCCGATAATCTGTTTTGTTTTGTTTTATAGCTTTGGTTTCTGCACTACTTCTGATATGTTATGCATGAGCAGTACGGTAATCAATAAGTGAGCAATATTGTATTAGCCAGTGTTTACATCATAACCCTTTCTGTGCCGGCAACGTCTTTTTAACCCTCTCCGACATATGACCGATTAGGGATACTTTAAAGCCTTTGTTACCATCAGGGGTATTTAGAAACCTTTAGTTTAGTTACTTCAACCTCTGCAGTTGTCTTTGAGTTAGCTGTGTTGAGCCTATTGGGGATACTTTAAAGCCTTTGTTACCATCAGGGGTATTTAGAAACCTTTAGTTTAGTTACTTCAACCTCTGCAGTTGTCTTTGAGTTAGCTGTGTTGAGCCTATTAGGGATACTTTAAAGCCTTTGTTACCATCAGGGGTATTTATAAACCTTTAGTTTAGTTACTTCAACCTCTGCAGTTGTCTTTGAGTTAGCTGTGGGCAGAAAACTAATTTTGGAGAGGTAATTATAAGAGTGAGAGAACTCTATTTCTTAATACTAATCTGGCAACCTCTGGGTCATATGAGTCTGAAGGGCTTAATCATATGCTAGCTACATTTAGACGATTTTGTGCAGTTTCAGAAGATGTACAAATTAATCTCGCAGGGGATTCTTGAGGATGATATCTTAAGGGGAGGTCTCCACTTGAGGGATTTTTTTCTTGACCCCTTTCTCCCTCATGTTTAGCCCCATTGCTTTTGATATTATAAAACGTTTGCCCCATTAGTTTAGCGATTTTAAGAACTTTCACCCCATATTAAGACCTTTCGTGCAATTCAGGTGTCGATTTTATCCTGGCGAGCGATAGCGAGCCTGTAATTTAAGAGGAACCGGCCTTCGGCCGGGAAATTTTTCTACCGAAAAATGTACAAATTTATCTTGAAAGGGACTCAAAGGGTGTAATTTTAAGTTTGATGGAGGTCTAGGAACAAACTAAATACCTCCCCTTAAGCTTGATGGAGACCTAGGGAGGAAACTAACAGGACAATATCGAACAAAATAAATACCCACACAAATAACACCTACCCCTTTACTAACACCTACCCTTTTAATAACACCTACCCCTTTACTAACACCTACCCCTTTAATAACACCTACCCCTTTACTAACACCTACCCCTTTAATAACACCTACCCCTTTAATAACACCTACCCCTTTAATAATACCTACCCCTTTACTAACACCTACCCCTTTAATAACACCTACCCCTTTACTAACACCTACCCCTTTACTAACACCTACCCCTTTACTAACACCTACCCCTTTAATAACACCTACCCCTTTAATAACACCTACCCCTTTACTAACACCTACCCCTTTAATAACACCTACCCCTTTAATAACACCTACCCCTTTAATAATACCTACCCCTTTAATAACACCTATCCCTTTAATAACACCTACCCCTTTAATAATACCTACCCCTTTAATAATACCTACCCCTTTAATAACACCTACCCCTTTACTAACACCTACCCCTTTAATAACACCTACCCCTTTAATAATACCTACCCCTTTAATAACACCTACCCCTTTACTAACACCTACCCCTTTACTAACACCTACCCCTTTACTAACACCTACCCCTTTACTAACACCTACCCCTTTACTAACACCTACCCCTTTAATAATACCTACCCCTTTAATAACACCTATCCCTTTAATAACACCTACCCCTTTAATAATACCTACCCCTTTACTAACACCTACCCCTTTAATAACACCTACCCCTTTACTAATCCAAAGCCTGATCATCAATCCAGCTCCAGGATCATCTCTGGGGCTGAACCCACTCTATAGCACAATAGGCTGAACATCATTAGTGGTCACTGGTTCAAGCCCAGAGAGGATACAAGGCCTTATTATGGCCCACAACACACATGGGGGGGGGGGGGGGGGGCCCCCGGGCGGCGGCGGCGGCGTCCACACATACACATTATCAGTACAAACCTTACTTATGCATGCTTACCAGTAAATTTTTCTATTTTTAAACCTAAATAAAACTATCTAGATAAAACCTAACCTAACCTAACTTAACACACACACACACACACACACACACACACACACACACACACACACACCATCGGTACAAACGTTAATTATGCATGCTTACTAGTAAATTTTTCGATTTTTAAACCTAAATAAAACGATCTAGATAAAACTTAACCTAACCTAACCTAACCTAACCTAACCTAACCTAACCTACACACACACACACACAAACACACACACACACACAGCCCGTAGCCTAGTAGGTAGAGCTCTCGTCTCACACACGAGGGGTCGGGGGTTCAATCCCCGGCCGGGCGGAGACAAATTAGGCTTGTCTCCTTTCATGTGTTAGCCTCAGTTCACCTAGCTGTAAATAGGTACCTGGAATAAGTGGACGACGTTGTGACGTCCCATCTGGGGTTGGCAAAAATGGTACAAGGCGAGATGGGTATCATATGGTTCACCAAAGCTGATGGCTACCTAAGCCTTCGGGCGAGACGGTACGAGACGGTACCGTCTATAGTGAGAATGGTACCATACAGATCCACCCTAAGCAGTTAGTTGCTTTGTTTGGCCCCCTTCTCCATCGTGTTTAGCCCCACTGGTTTTTAGATTTTAAAATATTCGGCCCATTAGTTTGGCGATTTTAATATCTTTCGCCTCATTCCGTTGTTAATTTTAAGACCTTTCTTGTCATTTAGGTGTCGATTTTTTCCTGACGAGCGATAGCGAGACTAATTTTAAGAGGAACCGGCCTTTGGCCGGGATTTTTTTCTACCGAAAAATTTACACATTTACCTTGAAGGGGGGTCTAGGGGTGTTTTTATAAGCTTGGTGGAGGTCTAGCGAGGAAACTAAAAAATATTGGAGGTCTAGCGAGGAAACTAAAAAATATTGGAGGTCTAGCGAGGATACTAAAAAATAAATGAATAAATAATTTAATAGACCCCAAAACCAGCCACTAGCCCCTTGAATCGTCAGTCCCATCCTCCTTAAACTCACGACTCATCATATAATCATGGGTTCTTCAGCTCTTAAACTCACGACTCATCATATATTCATGGGTTCTTCAGCTCTTAACACGAAAATCTAGCAAGTTTATGATACCAAAGCCAACTTTAGCACGATAGGACATGGCAGGGAGTACAGTTATTCACTTTAATGGTGTAGAAATGATAGCAGAGTCCAAAATGTTTAGTTTATAATTGTATATCTATCTATATCTATCTATATCTATCTATATCTATCTATAGGCTCAGGCCCAATCCCCATTTTTTTCCTATTTTTATTTGTATTTTCGATTTTATTCCATTTTTTATTTTTTCCTTTTTTCTTGGGGGTGGCCGACTCAAGACAGAGCAAGAACAGGGAAAACACAAAAACAACATAAAACAAATTGTATATGTAAAGCTACAATGGTGGTTTAAAGTTTATATCATGTTTTTAATAGTGATAAAATGGAATGGGATTTCATGTTAATTTTCTTGCATTCCTTCTCATATTCATTCAAATCTTCGAACAAAATTGCTACGGTTTGACACCCTGCCAGGCCACGTTAATATGTAATAACTCTGTGATTAAATGTAAGGAGAGATAATTAGTAGTGATTACATTAGAAGTGTATTTGCTTATGTGGTAGTTACAGAATATGACTAATTAACTGTCTCTCTCAATCAATTTTTTCTTCAGCCTATGACTTAAACTGCTTTAAACTTCGAGTGTCCAGGCATTTTCACCCCAACGTTCCTTGAATTTGACTCTGTCACTCTTTTGGCTTTGGGGGAGACACTCGTTACAGGCAGCCTGCCTTTTGTCTCCTTCATACACATAGACAAAAAGTTACATAGCTAATTATTCTTGGGCTTATTTCTACTATGTTTCCTTCCGTACTTAACCCTTTCAAGCTCCAATACGCATTTCTGTTTTGTTTTCTGGTAATTATTAGACGATTGTATTCAGATTAGGAAGGGTATATGGAAGTCAGAGAGTTGATTGAGATAGTATTTACCCTTTTAATGCCCACAGATCCTTCCTAAGCTGCATAAAATCGTCTAATGGTAGCCAAAATAAACTGCTAAAACGCGTCAGAGCTTGAAAGGGTTAAAATTACGGAGTGGATAAAAATTCATGTGGCTGTAGTCTATTCGCTGTAAGTAGGCGAGACATCATGACCTCTAACCTCTGTAACTCAAAAACGACTAGAGTAATAGAGCTTATATTTCTACCATTTGGGAAGAGTCAGTCAAGGAATAGATGTGGAAAGTTACAGCCAATTTCCTCTATCCCTTTTTGAGTTACAGAGGATAGAGGTCATGATTTCTCGCCTACTTACAGCGAATAGACTATAGCTAACTCAATAAAGTTCGAGGACCTCTCATATTGTTCCATTCACAAGTATAATATTATGTAACGTTACGGTATTTTGATAAATCCCAAGGTTTTGTTAGATTTATTTTTGCCGGAGCCGTACATTGCTCTGGGGATATATTGTTTTCTGATATTATAGCCCCGGATAGATTATTGATAAATTAGGGCATTAGTTCACTGAAGTATTGCTTTTATTTTTAGGTCGTAAATTTCGGGTTTAAGGTATTTTGCGGTTACCATGGAAACGATGAATGTGGCAGAGTGAACAGAGTGTGTGGGTGTGGGTGTGGGTGTGGGTGTGGGTGTGGGTGTGTGTGTGTGTATGAAAGTTAGTCAATATATATATATATATATATATATATATATATATATATATATATATATATATATATATATATATATATATATAAACAATACATGTTAAAAAAAACATACTGAATCATACACACTTTTTCATATACTGTAAGTAATTAACTAATGTGTCTAGGCTATACATAGTCTACACAATACTCACTAAATCATAACAGAAAATAATATATACATGTTCTTTTTAATTTCCAACTTACTGCTGGGATTATATATATATCAAGCCTTGCCACGGTTATAAATCCCTGTAATTACAGATACAAATCATGCCAACCAGTCACCTTAAGGGGAGATTTCCACTTGAGGGATTTTTTTTCTTTACCTCTTTCTCCCTCATGTTTAGCCCCATTGCTTTTGATATTCTAAGACGTTCGCCCCATTAGTTTGGTGATTTTAAGAACTTTTGCCCCATTTCTGTCAATTTTAAGACCTTTCGTGCCATTTAGGTGTCGATTTTATCTTGGCGAGCGATAGCGAGCCTGTAATTTAAGAGGAACCGGCCTTTGGCCGGGAAATTTTTCTACCGAAAAATGTACAAATTTATCTTGAAAAGGGGGTCTAGGTGGTGTAATCGTAAGTTTGATAGAAATATAAGGAACACAGTAAAAACCTCCCCTTAACCCTTTCAAGATCCAATACGAATTTCTTTCCTGTTTACCGGTTATTGTTAGACGACTTCCTTCAGATTAGGAAGGGTTTTGGGAAGTCAGAGAGTTGACCCCTTCAGTACCAGGGACGTCCCATTCATCATATTCTGGCAACTATTAGACGATAAACTTGCAAACTAAACAAACCAAACTGGGACAAAGTCAATATAAAGTCAAATTAACTTATCAAAATCGCTATGTGGAAACAACGCTTACTAAAATCAAATTTATGAAAGACCTCTAGCAATAATAAGGCTTCAAACTATCTCAACCAACCCTTTTAACTACCACAGATCCTTCCTAAGCTGCATAATATCGTCTAAATATAGCTAGCATGAAATATAGCACACGTCGCTGGTACTCAAAGGGTTAATGATTGAGAGAGCCATTACCCTTATAATTCCCACAGATCCTCCCTATCCCCCCATCACGTAATTTGCCTCATATTCTTGTTACAATTAGACGAGTTTCTTTAGTAGCTTACAATCTACCTTTATGACCCAAACCTCTATAAGCCCTCTGAATAACACAGGCTCCTTCTTACACTCCATAAAATCGTCTAATGATAGCCACAATAAACTGTCAACATGCATCACAATCTTCCAAGGCCTAATTACCACAGTTCATAGCTATATCTCTCCATGTAATTACCACAGTTCATAGCTATATCTCTCCATGTAATTACCACAGTTCATAGCTATATCTCTCCATGTAATGACCACAGTTCATAGCTATATCTCTCCATGTAATGACCACAGTTCATAGCTATATCTCTCCATGTAATGACCACAGTTCATAGCTATATCTCTCCATGTAATTACCACAGTTCATAGCTATAACTCTCCATGTAATTACCAGTTTATAGCTATATCTCTCCATGTAATGACCACAGTTCATAGCTATAACTCTCCATGTAATGACCACAGTTCATAGCTATATCTCTCCATGTAATTACCACAGTTCATAGCTATATCTCTCCATGTAATTACCACAGTTCATAGCAATAACTCTCCATGTAATGACCACAGTTCATACCTATATCTCTCCATGTAATGACCACAGTTCATACCTATATCTCTCCATGTAATTACCACAGTTCATAGCTATATCTCTCCATGTAATTACCACAGTTCATAGCTATATCTCTCCATGTAATTACCACAGTTCATAGCTATATCTCTCCATGTAATTACCACAGTTCATAGCTATATCTCTCCATGTAATTACCACAGTTCATAGCTATATCTCTCCATGTAATTACCACAGTTCATAGCTATATCTCTCCATGTAATTACCACAGTTCATAGCTATATCTCTCCATGTAATTACCACAGTTCATAGCTATATCTCTCCATGTAATTACCACAGTTCATAGCTATATCTCTCCATGTAATTACCACAGTTCATAGCTATATCTCTCCATGTAATTACCACAGTTCATAGCTATATCTCTCCATGTAATTACCACAGTTCATAGCTATATCTCTCCATGTAATTACCACAGTTCATAGCTATATCTCTCCATGTAATTACCACAGTTCATAGCTATATCTCTCCATGTAATTACCACAGTTCATAGCTATATCTCTCCATGTAATTACCACAGTTCATAGCTATCTCTCTCCATGTAATTACCACAGTTCATAGCTATCTCTCTCCATGTAATTACCACAGTTCATAGCTATATCTCTCCATGTAATTACCACAGTTCATAGCTATATCTCTCCATGTAATTACCACAGTTCATAGCTATATCTCTCCATGTAATTACCACAGTTCATAGCTATATCTCTCCATGTAATTACCACAGTTCATAGCTATATCTCTCCATGTAATTACCACAGTTCATAGCTATATCTCTCCATGTAATTACCACAGTTCATAGCCATATCTCTCCATGTAATTACCACAGTTCATAGCTATATCTCTCCATGTAATTACCACAGTTCATAGCTATATCTCTCCATGTAATTACCACAGTTCATAGCTATATCTCTCCATGTAATTACCACAGTTCATAGCTATATCTCTCCATGTAATTACCACATTTCATAGCTATATCTCTCCATGTAATTACCACAGTTCATAGCTATAACTCTCCATGTAATTACCACAGTTCATAGCTATATCTCTCCATGTAATTACCACAGTTCATAACTATAATTCTCCATGTAATTACCACAGTTCATAGCTATAACTCTCCATGTAATTACCACAGTTCATAGCTATATCTCTTCATGTAATTACCAGTTCATAGCTATATCTCTCCATGTAATTACCAGTTCATAGCTATATCTCTCCATGTAATTACCACAGTTCATAGCTATATCTCTCCATGTAATTACCACAGTTCATAGCTATAACTCTCCATGTAATTACCACAGTTCATAGCTATATCTCTCCATGTAATTACCACAGTTCATAGCTATATCTCTTCATGTTATTACCACAGTTCATAGCTATATCTCTCCATGTAATTACCACAGTTCATAGCTATATCTCTCCATGTAATTACCACAGTTCATAGCTATATCTCTCCATGTAATTACCACAGTTCATAGCTATAACTCTCCATGTAATTACCACAGTTCATAGCTATATCTCTCCATGTAATGACCACAGTTCATAGCTATATCTCTCCATGTAATTACCACAGTTCATAGCTATATCTCTCCATGTAATTACCACAGTTCATAGCTATCTCTCTCCATGTAATTACCACAGTTCATATCTATCTCTCTCCATGTAATTACCACAGTTCATAGCTATATCTCTCCATGTAATTACCACAGTTCATAGCTATAACTCTCCATGTAATTACCACAGTTCATAGCTATATCTCTCCATGTAATTACCACAGTTCATAGCTATATCTCTCCATGTAATTACCACAGTTCATAGCTATATCTCTCCATGTAATTACCACAGTTCATAGCTATATCTCTCCATGTAATTACCACAGTTCATAGCTATATCTCTCCATGTAATTACCACAGTTCATAGCTATATCTCTCCATGTAATTACCAGTTCATAGCTATATCTCTCCATGTAATTACCACAGTTCATAGCTATATCTCTCCATGTAATTACTACAGTTCATAGCTATATCTCTCCATGTAATTACCACAGTTCATAGCTATAACTCTCCATGTAATTACCACAGTTCATAGCTATAACTCTCCATGTAATTACCACAGTTCATAGCTATATCTCTCCATGTAATTACCACAGTTCATAGCTATAACTCTCCATGTAATTACCACAGTTCATAGCTATATCTCTCCATGTAATTACCACAGTTCATAGCTATATCTTTCCATGTAATTACCACAGTTCATAGCTATATATCTCCATGTAATTACCACAGTTCATAGCTATATCTCTCCATGTAATTACCACAGTTCATAGCTATATCTCTCCATGTAATTACCACAGTTCATAGTTATATCTCTCCATGTAATTACCACAGTTCATAGCTATAACTCTCCATGTAATTACCAGTTCATAGCTATATCTCTCCATGTAATTACCACAGTTCATAGCTATAACTTTCCATGTAATTACCAGTTCATAGCTATATCTCTCCATGTAATTACCAGTTCATAGCTATATCTCTCCATGTAATTACCACAGTTCATAGCTATAACTCTCCATGTAATTACCACAGTTCATAGCTATATCTCTCCATGTAATTAGCAGTTCATAGCTATATATCTCCATGTAATTACCACAGTTCATAGCTATAACTCTCCATGTAATTACCACAGTTCATAGCTATAACTCTCCATGTAATTACCACAGTTCATAGCTATAACTCTCCATGTAATTACCACAGTTCATAGCTATAACTCTCCATGTAATTACCACAGTTCATAGCTATAACTCTCCATGTAATTACCACAGTTCATAGCTATATCTCTCCATGTAATTACCACAGTTCATAGCTATATCTCTCCATGTAATTACCACAGTTCATAGCTATAACTCTCCATGTAATTACCACAGTTCATAGCTATAACTCTATCCATGTAATTACCACAGTTCATAGCTATAACTCTCCATGTAATTGAGGCCGAGTCGCAAAGAAATCCCTATAAATCATTCAGAGGTTTTCCCGATAATCTGTTTTGTTTTGTTTTATAGCTTTGGTTTCTGCACTACTTCTGATATGTTATGCATGAGCAGTACGGTAATCAATAAGTGAGCAATATTGTATTAGCCAGTGTTTACATCATAACCCTTTCTGTGCCGGCAACGTCTTTTTAACCCTCTCCGACATATGACCGATTAGGGATACTTTAAAGCCTTTGTTACCATCAGGGGTATTTAGAAACCTTTAGTTTAGTTACTTCAACCTCTGCAGTTGTCTTTGAGTTAGCTGTGTTGAGCCTATTGGGGATACTTTAAAGCCTTTGTTACCATCAGGGGTATTTAGAAACCTTTAGTTTAGTTACTTCAACCTCTGCAGTTGTCTTTGAGTTAGCTGTGTTGAGCCTATTAGGGATACTTTAAAGCCTTTGTTACCATCAGGGGTATTTATAAACCTTTAGTTTAGTTACTTCAACCTCTGCAGTTGTCTTTGAGTTAGCTGTGGGCAGAAAACTAATTTTGGAGAGGTAATTATAAGAGTGAGAGAACTCTATTTCTTATTACTAATCTGGCAACCTCTGGGTCATATGAGTCTGAAGGGCTTAATCATATGCTAGCTACATTTAGACGATTTTGTGCAGTTTCAGAAGATGTACAAATTAATCTCGCAGGGGATTCTTGAGGATGATATCTTAAGGGGAGGTCTCCACTTGAGGGATTTTTTTCTTGACCCCTTTCTCCCTCATGTTTAGCCCCATTGCTTTTGATATTATAAAACGTTTGCCCCATTAGTTTAGCGATTTTAAGAACTTTCACCCCATATTAAGACCTTTCGTGCAATTCAGGTGTCGATTTTATCCTGGCGAGCGATAGCGAGCCTGTAATTTAAGAGGAACCGGCCTTCGGCCGGGAAATTTTTCTACCGAAAAATGTACAAATTTATCTTGAAAGGGACTCAAAGGGGTGTAATTTTAAGTTTGATGGAGGTCTAGGGAACAAATTAAATACCTCCCCTTAAGCTTGATGGAGACCTAGGGAGGAAACTAACAGGACAATAACGAACAAAATAAATACCCACACAAATAACACCTACCCCTTTACTAACACCTACCCCTTTACTAACACCTACCCCTTTAATAACACCTACCCCTTTACTAACACCTACCCCTTTAATAACACCTACCCCTTTAATAACACCTACCCCTTTACTAACACCTACCCCTTTACTAACACCTACCCCTTTAATAACACCTACCCCTTTAATAACACCTACCCCTTTACTAACACCTACCCCTTTACTAACACCTACCCCTTTAATAACACCTACCCCTTTACTAACACCTACCCCTTTAATAACACCTACCCCTTTAATAACACCTACCCCTTTACTAACACCTACCCCTTTAATAACACCTACCCCTTTAATAACACCTACCCCTTTAATAACACCTACCCCTTTAATAACACCTATCCCTTTAATAACACCTACCCCTTTAATAATACCTACCCCTTTACTAACACCTACCCCTTTAATAACACCTACCCCTTTAATAATACCTACCCCTTTACTAACACCTACCCCTTTAATAACACATACCCCTTTAATAACACCTACCCCTTTACTAACACCTACCCCTTTACTAATCCAAAGCCTGATCATCAATCCAGCTCCAGGATCATCTCTGGGGCTGAACCCACTCTATAGCACAATAGGCTGAACATCATTAGTGGTCACTGGTTCAAGCCCAGAGAGGATACAAGGCCTTATTATGGCCCACAACACACATTTGGGGCCCCCCCCCCCCCCCCCCCCCCCCCCGGGGCGGCGGCGGCGGCGTCCACACATACACATTATCAGTACAAACCTTACTTATGCATGCTTACCAGTAAATTTTTCTATTTTTAAACCTAAATAAAACTATCTAGATAAAACCTAACCTAACCTAACTTAAAACAAAAAAACACACACACACACACACACCATCGGTACAAACGTTAATTATGCATGCTTACTAGTAAATTTTTCGATTTTTAAACCTAAATAAAACGATCTAGATAAAACTTAACCTAACCTAACCTAACCTAACCTAACCTAACCTAACCTAACCTAACCTAACCTAACCTAACCTACACACACACACACACACACACACAGCCCGTAGCCTAGTAGGTAGAGCTCTCGTCTCACACACGAGGGGTCGGGGGTTCAATCCCCGGCCGGGCGGAGACAAATTAGGCTTGTCTCCTTTCATGTGTTAGCCTCAGTTCACCTAGCTGTAAATAGGTACCTGGAATAAGTGGACGACGTTGTGACGTCCCATCTGGGGTTGGCAAAAATGGTACAAGGCGAGATGGGTATCATATGGTTCACCTAAGCTGATGGCTACCTAAGCCTTCGGGCGAGACGGTACCGTCTATAGTGAGAATGGTACCATACAGATCCACCCTAAGCCTTCGTTTCCGATGTCGCCAATTGGCTAAATACAGACTACACACACATCCACAGCCATTCCAACAGTACATAAAACACTTAACATGCATTTCACGCAATACATTCCCAGTTAAGGAGGCGCGATAATAATGAGCTTAGCTCGCATTGCGTGGATTCCCCTTGACGAACAAGTAACTGAGTAACACACACACACACACACACACACACACACACACACACACACACACACACACACCTTTATAGTCCATGCAACAATAATTTTCGCTACAGCTAGTAAAATACAACCATAAGTCAATTCTAAATGGACATGCACGTGCAGTTGGCCACACGATTGTCTGCATTTATTCCATGATTTTATATAGGACAGTAAAAATGGTATGTCCCATAAATATTGGAATCTATATGAATACGTTCCCTTCAGTCTATGTGCTCACTTAAGTTTTTTTTTTTTAGATTGCTTCCTAGACCTCCATCAAGCTTAATAACCCCCTATCAAGATAAATTTGTAAATTGTTCAGTATAAATTGTCCCGGCCGAACGCCGCTTCCTTGACATCGCTTGCCAGGAAAAAATCGATACCGGGTACCTAAATTGCACGAAAGGTCTTCATATTGATAAAGTAAAGGAACGAAAGGTCTTAAAATCGACAAACTAATGGGGCGAACGTCTTAGAATATCAACAATAATGGGGCTAAACATGAGGGAGGAGGTTAAGACAAATACTTAAGTGAATGCTTCCCCTTAACCAATCTGGTAAACTATGCAGATATGAAATACAGTCTATAGTATAGTTCCAGACTTAGTGCAAGGAATAAGGAAGCTCTGAATACAAGAACCAAGTATCTACCACTACTATAGTCTATTCGCTGTAAGTAGGCGAGAAATCCTGGCCTCTATCCTCTGTAACTCAAAAAGGGTTGGAGCAAATTGGCTTTAAATTTCAATAATAAATATATAAATAAAATAAAATAAATATAATAAAATACACAAATAAATACATACAATAATATACACGAAAATATATATACATGAACTGATAAATCCCTTCAATAATCGCAACTATTCATCATTGCCATCATACACTATATCTAATGACCCACTATTGATGGAGACATACCGTATCTCTCTCTCTGTACACCATCAAATATTCAATGATGGTCTTCGGGCAACAAGTTATTTTATTCATCAGTATCACACTATTAACAGATAAAATAGGTAAAATTATTTCGGACACCCTGTGCAGTATATATATATATATATATATATATATATATATATATATATATATATATATATATATATATATATATATATATATATATAGAGAGAGAGAGAGAGAGAGAGAGAGAGAGAGAGAGAGAGAGAGAGAGAGAGAGACAGAGAGAGAGAGCGCGAGAGATTTAGTGCCAAATATTATAAGGCGTATCTCCTCCTCTCCATTTTCTACCAACATTAAATACAAATGTCAATAAAGTTTCAAATATTCATAACATGGAATTCCTTGTTATCCAACCATAGTGCACGTATATATAAAAAAAAAAAAAAAAAAAAAAAAAAAAATCTCCACAGTAATAAAGGGAGGTATGTCGTTATTCTAGACCCGCTTCTCCCCATTAGTTTTGACATTTTAAGACGTTCGTTCCATTAGTTTGGCGATTTATAGACCATTCGTCCATTTCTTTGTCAACATTAAGACTTTTCGTGTCATTTAGGTGTCGATTTATTTTATGGCAAGCGATAGCGAGCCTGTAATTTAGGTGAAACTGGCCTGTGGCCGGAATATTTTTCTATCGAAAAATGTACAGAAATTGCCCAGATACTTTTTATCACGACTGTACAGTGTATACACTGTACATGCAGGCAAACACTGCACATGACCGATCAGTTTAACAGAAATGTATATACACACACATATACAGTATACGTATTTGTCTTACCCCACTCCTCACCTATATGCAAAAAACACACATTTGCACACACAGATACATACATGCAGCCACCAGTACACAAACACACACACACACACACACACTGAAACATACATAGTACCACCACTAAACACACACATTACATTTTCCTCCATGACAGAACGGACCAAGGCCAAACTATCTGTAACGTAAAGCCTTCGAATAGAAAGCCACATATGCTTGCCAAATTTAAGGTAAACCTAAATAATAATAATACACTGTAAATAGCACCCTTAAAATTAACAGTAATAGATGATGCAACTCTTTAGGAATATTTGGAGGATGCATCAATCCATTCAGATGACGCAATGGTTCTTCGATCGATCGGAGGACGCAGCAAGTGTACTTTGGTAAGGGAGCCTAGTAAAGGAGCAGTCAAGCAGCCGAACAATCTCTTCATCCGGTCCTGTAGGCTACCCTTTTTTGGTGTATCTTGCTTCCAGGGAAGAGGGGCTACCTGAACACCTAGGATCTTGATGGACTTAGACCCTTTCTTCTCGGGTGTAACAAGTAGGGGGTAATTAACGGCAGTGGAGGTGGTAGTACAGGTACAGAACATGGCCACTCAAGGTGTTGCCCTCGTTTTCTGTTGACCCATTGCTGGTTCGTAGAGCACGGCTGAACTGAATCGAAAGGATGGCTGTGCTGGTGTTGGGTGATCGTTGGGGAGTAGGCTGAGCAGGTGGTGAGGTGGCAACTTGTAGGCTGGCGATGGGATCAGAAGTTGTAGAATCCAGCGTAATAATATACAGGTATATTTGTATGTTTATCTTCAAGCTTTCTTTATCTCTCTCTCTCTCTCTCATTATTTATTTTTTTATTATCTCAGCCTCACTTTCTTCCCAGGTACGACAGTGCGGGTGTTCTCTCTGCAAGAGGACGTGTGGAGCGGACCCCGACTGGACGTGTACATAAGATACGACTTATGGCGCCTTCACAACAACAATAACACCCCCACCCCCACCCACACCTTCACCCTCTGCTACCGCGCCCTTCACACCAGCCTCGTCTACCAGGTCATGTACGCCTCCTACGCCGAGACGCACCAGGTCCTCAACGGCCTCGTCATTTGTGAGTCCAATTAACCCTATTTGATATTTTTGTTTTATTAAATCTGAACACTAATGGGGCTAAACAAGAGGGAGAAGGGGGTCCAGAAAAACGACCCATCTCCCCTTAATAAATATTGGGACAAATAATTCATAATATGCCATTATAATAAATCTTACTAAGAGATTATAACGAACCTAAACTACACCAAACTAGAGATTATAACGAACCTAAACTACACCAAACTATAATTAACAGTACAAATTATATATTACTGCTATTTTATTGGGACACTGAAAATAGTATGTTCGATTTAGCTTATACTTTCTCTTCTTTCAGTCTTTGAGGGAGAGGACCTTGATCTATACTACCTGAACAACAAGCAAACCGCCTTCGACTACAAGCGACCTCTGACCACACGCACCTGGCAGCACTTCTGTCACGTCTTTGTCGAGGGCCGATACTTCCTCTATATGGATGGTGACTTGGCTTATCAACGGCAAATGGACATAACACGAACGGAGATGAGCTTCAATGGAACCCTCGTAATTGGCCAAGAACAGGACACTGAGGGCGGAGGATTCATGGCTACCGAGATTTTCCGAGGAAAGTTGGCGCAGTACAACATATGGGATCACAAGCTCACTGACGAACAAATCCGTGACATGGCCAACTGCCAGATGGATAACCGGGGGAATATTCTCTCGTCGGATGTGCACGAAGGAAGTTTTGTCAATGTGAAGGAGTCTATGGTGGAACTGGCTTCTTTGTGTCAAAAAACAAAGCCCTTCCTAGTCATACCCGCTAATATGAGGTTTCAGGACGCATCAGACTTCTGCACAAGGGTGGGTTCTGTCATGTACTCTCCTGACTCCTCTGACAAAAACACCCTGCTAAATGAAAGAGCCCTAGAATTAAAAGATTTGTGCATTTACTCCTTGTGGGTTGGTGTGACTGATGAGGAAGAGGAAGGCGTCTGGAAGAGCTTGGAAACTAGCAAAATCACTCCAGTTTTCTTTGAGCCAAATATTATCAATGGCGTCAATGTAAACTGCGCCAGTATGTTTCATCCATTAGGGGAGTGGTATATTGAATCTTGCTTCACAAAAGCTGGCCGCTGCTTCTCGTGTGTAGTAAAGACATCAGAGTTCATGATGTTCCGAGGTCTATGCTTCCAGCACAGCTTCATGCGATCCTTTGAAGTTCTCAAACACAAGAATACCACACTAATGTTCCATGGGCTTTATGGATATAATGTACACTTTGTGCCAGGCGGAGGATGGTATCTATTCGACACCCACAAGAATGAAACTGTGGCACAGTATACTGTGGTCTCCAGTGAAGTCTATCCTCTGGGCTTGAAGAACTGGAAACTTCTGAGGCCCGTGTGTGACTACCCCAAGGGGGATACAATACCACTGGGTCTCTCTGTGTGTCGCGATGATCAGTTTATGTGTGCCAATGGAGACTGTGTATCACGATTAAGCCGTTGTGACACCCATGATGACTGCTCTGATCAGTCCGATGAGGAGGATTGTCAAATTGTCCTCATCCCCAGCAGCTACCGCCACCAAAAGCCGCCCAAGAACTACACAAAGGGTGCCCCTCTGATCATCTCTGCTCATATTGACATCCTCAGGTTCGTATTGAAATAAATTAAAACTATGCTATGTTCCATTTTATAGACATAATATTATATAATATGGTTGCTTTAGTACCAAGTTGTAAATATTATTCTCTTATATATATCAGATTCCTGGCCGTGGAAGACACCAAGAACGCTGTGAATGTGGAGTTCTATGTGAACCTGTATTGGCAAGACGTGCGCCTGAGCTACACCAACCTGCACAAGGCGGTGTCCAAGATTCCTGCCGACACCATGGAGCAGCTGTGGCGGCCAACGGTTGAGTTCCCCAGTGTACTCAACGGCCGCCCAGACCTTCTGCGCGAGACTCTGACGGTAGAGCGACGAGGCGATCCACTTCCTACGGACACCAATCGGGCCAGGATGGGTAAGATATGTGAATGAATGAATGCATGGAAATATTGGCATTTTTGTTTTATTTTCTATGTCTCAACCACAGAACTGTAGGCTGTTCAATAGCCTAAACTCTTGTGAGGCCCGAGATTATCGATTGAAGTTTCGAGATGTTGGGTGCTTCCTATGCCGCACTAGATGGTCACAGTGTGGCCTTCAAGGTGTTGGTTGCTTCCTTTCGGCCACACTAGATGACGACACCTTATTTATACACGTCACTTGATTGGAGAGAGCAGCTATACGGTCGGTCGTTCATAGCATCTTCTATGCTATGAATTGGTGACAATATATGGTAGCACAACAGCAAAGGTCATTGCTACCGAAGGATAAGGGGAGTCAAACTTTTTCTTATAAAACGGAGGTATAACTGAACACTTTTAGAACACCATTGTTGCTTGCGATGGCAATAGTAAAGATAGAACGAGGAAACTCTGTGGAGGATGTCAAAGTATTCCCAGAGACAGTGACAGAAGGGCAAATCCCTGTTCAGACTCATATTTATAAAATTACTTGTAAACTACCTATATTTAAATATATGTTACTAAAGAGCTAGTAATCATTCAAACTATCAGCTAAACATATAAATAATCAATATGTTTGTGGATTTAATCTGGTAGAAGAGTCGATGTCAGCGGGTCTCTCTCTCTTTCTCACTCACACTCTCTCTCTCTCTTTCCCTCCTTCAGATACGGTATACCCCAGCGCCTCGGGACTCCTGGGGCAGCGCCAACACTACGCCGGGAAGTTCTCCTGCGTGTTCAACATGTTCTTCTACCCCCTGGACACCCAACACTGCCTCCTGGTGGTGCAGATGGCGGCCATATCCCCCGACCAGGCCTCCTTCAGCGCCTCCTCCGTGGTATTCCATGGGCAGGCCAGCGTCGGGACCTACATCGTGCATAATTTTAGGGCATACGTCGACGGGAATCTTACCTCGCAGACGGGTTTTCCTGTGGTCACGGTGGGTAGATAGATAAAGTGTGTGTGTGTGTGTGTGTGTGTGTGTGTGTGTGTGTGTGTGTGTGTGTTACTCAGTTACTTGTTCGTCAAGGGGAATCCACGCAATGCGAGCTAAGCTCATTATTATCGCGCCTCCTTAACTGGGAATGTATTGCGTGAAATGCATGTTAAGTGTTTTATGTACTGTTGGAATGGCTGTGGATGTGTGTGTAGTCTGTATTTTAGCCAATTGGCGACATCGGAAACGAAGGCTTAGGGTGGATCTGTATGGTACCATTCTCACTATAGACGGTACCGTCTCGCCCGAAGGCTTAGGTAGCCATCAGCTTAGGTGAACCATATGATACCCATCTCGCCTTGTACCATTTTTGCCAACCCCAGATGGGACGTCACAACGTCGTCCACTTATTCCAGGTACCTATTTACAGCTAGGTGAACTGAGGCTAACACATGAAAGGAGACAAGCCCAATTTGTCTCCGCCCGGCCGGGGATTGAACCCCCGACCCCTCGTGTGTGAGACGAGAGCTCTACCTACTAGGCTACGGGCTGTGTGTGTGTGTGTGTGTGTGTGTGTGTGTGTGTGTGTGTGTGTGTGTGTGTGTGTGTGTGTGTCTCCCATTCCTAAGTAAGCCATCTTAGGTTTACATAAAACAAATGTCTTATGTCTCCCTCTCTCTCTCATGGTTTAACCGCACATAATGTAACTGTCGCAGTAAACATCTTAATATAGACAACATCCGAGAGAGAGAGAGAGAGAGAGAGCACGGATTTTTTCATCAACAACATATTTACATTTCAGACAACCATTGACAAATAAAAATTATTACCAGAAAATATAAACAGACGTCTAATGAATAACATTAAATCCTTTCAATTAAACGACACCAATTTCTGCTTCATCTTTGATCCATGTGGCTAATATATATTTGAAGTCAAAGGAAATAGAGATCACTAAATGGAGCTTTTAACCCTTTGAAGCTCTGACGCATTTTAGCCGTTTATTTTGGCTATTATTAGACGGTTTTAATGCAGCTTAGGAAGTATCTGTGGGTATTGAAAGGGTAAATACTATCCCAATCAACTCTTTGACTTCCATAGACCGTTACTAATCTGAATAAAATCGTCTAATAGTAGCCAGAAACAGAACAGAACCGCGTATTGGAGCTTGAAAGGGTTAATATAGTTTCCTTATTATATCATATTGTTACCTCCTGTTTTCACATTGTTACCTTATCTTTTCATATTGTTCCCTTATAGGTTCACACTGTTTCGTTTTGTTTTCATATGGATACCTTATCTGTTCATATAGTTTCGTTTTATTTTAATATTAGTACCTTATCTTTTCATATTTTCATTTTGTTTTCATATTGGTACCTTCTCTGTTCATATTGGTTTTTTTCCATATGGTTCCCTTATCTTTTCATACTGTTTCCATCTCTTTTCACTGCGCCAAAAACTAATCTGGCAGCGGTGGGATTCGAACCCACGCCTCCGAAGAGACTGGTGCCTTAAACCAGCGCCTTAGACCGCTCGGCCACGCTACCTTGATACCCTAAACACGGGCATGGGTATTAAAGGAAGATTTTCGCATTTCTAGACCCCCTTCTCCCTCATGTTTAGCCTCATATGTTTTGAGATTATAAGATGTTCGCCCTTATTAGTTTGGCAATTTTAAGACCTTTCACCCCATTTCGTTGCCAATTTTAGGACCTTTCGTGCCATTTTGGTGTCGTTTTTTTTCCTGACGAGCGATAGCGAGCCTTTAATACAGCTTAGGGAGAACTTATGGGAGATCAAGAGTTAATTGAGCTAATGTTTACCCCTCTGACTCCTAGAGATCCTTCCTATACTGCACAAAATCGTCTAATGATAACCTAACTAAACTGTCAAAATGCGTCATAATCCTCAAGGGGTTAATATTAAACAAGTAATCTATCTATCTATCTGTCTGTCTATCTATAATCAATCTATCTATCTATCTGTCTGTGTCTATCTATATATCTATCTATCTATCTGTCTGTCTGTCTGTCTATCTATCTATCTACTCAGGCACATTTCCCCCCCCCCCCCCCCCCCGGGGGTGAGTATTTTAGCAGTTTCAGTTTCTTTTCAATTGGCGGTAAATTGCAAAGTTCCCATCAAGATTTCTCAGTTATTTTGATGCCTTTGTAGTGAAGTGTGGTGCTAATTGTATACACTTGGTCTTAGTATGATGCAGGTACATAATTGTTTCATGTTTTGTTTTCATTAGGTATCGATAAATTAGCTGCCCAGGGATTAAATCTATCGTCCGCTGAAAACAAACAGAGTATAGTTGTTCTGAGTCTTAGGAAGTTATGACGTCGTGGGTAAGGAGAAGTTATGACGTCGTGGGTAAGGAGAAGTTATGACGTCGTGGGTAAGGAGAAGTTATGACGTCGTGGGTAAGGAGAAGTTATGACGTCGTGGGTAAGGAGAAGTTATGACGTCGTAGGTAAGGAGAAGTTATGACGTCGTGGGTAAGGAGTAAACTATTAAGGGTGGATGGTTCGTTTTCCGGGACCTCCTTCCCCCTCATGTTTAGCCCCATTAGTTTTGAGATTTTAAAATGTTCGGTCCATTAGTTTGCCGATTTGAACACTTTTCACCGCATGTCAATTTTAAGACCTTTTGTGCCATTTAGGTGTTGATCTTTTCCTGGCAACTGATGGCAGCCTGTAAGTTTAAGAGGAAGCGGCCTTCGGCCGGGAATTTTTTCTACCGAAAACTGTACAAATTGATCTTGAAGGGGGTTCAAGGGAGTGTTTTTAAAGCTTGATGGAGGTCTAGCGAGGAAACTAGAAAATTAATGAATAAATAAATAAATAGACCAAAAAAATTGCCACTACCCCCTTAACCCGTAGACTGCGAATAAATGGGCAAACCAAATAGAAGGTCAAGTTGAGGGAGGGAGGTGGGTGGGGTGTAAAGGGCGGAAGGAGTGGAAGATGTGGTATAAGGAAGATACTACTACTTTTTTTTTAATATATCTAATTTGATACTTTTAAATGCCTTTGATGCCTTCTGCGTGTCGTAAGAGGCGACTAAAGAGGTTGGGTCGGTGGGCTTGCGACCCCCACCCGGAAAAAATATCTAAGCAAAAAAAAACGAACGAACAGCCTCGGATGCGGACGGAACCAACGTTGACGAACCACGACCGACTAAGGACATGCCTTCGGACATTCTGAGAATGGCTACATGGAATGTTAGTGGCATGAATGATGGCACAAAAGAGAGAGAGGTTCTGGAAGTGTTAGTGAATGCCAGGCTGGATGTATGTGGAATGACAGAGACCAAATGGAAAGGTTCAGATGTGAGAGAGTGGGAGTGTGGAATGGGTGTGTGTGCTGGAGTGAGTGAAGGAACAGCGAGAGAAGGTGCATGTTTGTTTGTAAGTAGCAAATGGAAGGAATGTGTAAGAGAGTATGGGTCTGTGGGTTCAAGGATTGTGTGGGTGAGAATGAAAGTAGGAATACAAACGTGGGTGATTGTATGCGTGTATGCCCCGACAGAGGATATACTTGAAAGAAAGAAAGAGGAGTTCTGGATGAATGTGGAGGCGTGCCTGGAGAAGTTTGACAAGAACGAAAGAATATTTCTGATTGGGGATATGAATGGTAAGGTGGGTGATAGGAAAGTTGAGGGAGTGGTGGGAGGGTGGGGGGTACCATCAGAGGTGAATGGGAATGGTAGTGCACTTGTGGACGTATGTGTGGGGAGGAGGCTGTGGATAGCCAACACCTTCTTCCGACACAGAATGATCCACAGGTACACGTGGAAACGGATGTTGACGATGAAGGATAAGACAGTGGTGGAACGAAAGTCATTGATTGATTATGTATGTGTGGATGAACGAATGAAGAAATCTGTGATGGATGCTAGGGTGTATAGGGGTATTGGAGGGGGTCTGTCTGATCATTATGTAGTGGTAGCTAAGGTTAGGATACAAAAGAAGTGGGTGAGGAGAGCGGGAGGGAGGCGAGAGGAGGGTGGAATGGTGAGGAGGGTGGAGAGGTTGCAGGAGGAGGAAGTCAGGGAGGAGTACAGGAGAGCAGTGGTAAGACGACTAGGTGGGTTCGACCTGGAAGTTATGGAGGAAGTGGAGGAGATGAGCAAGGTGTTTAAGGATGAGATATGTGCAGCATGTGAGGAGGTGTGTGGAGTGAGGAGAAGAGGGAGGGGAGTGAAAGGTACAGCATGGTGGACAGAAGAGGTAAGAATAGCTGTGGAAGAAAAGAAGAAAGCATATAGAGAGTGGTTGGGTAGTAGAGGGAATGAAGATTCCGAGAGACAGAAACGAGCGAGGTACGTGGAGAGTAAGAGGGTGGTGAAGAGAGTAGTGAAGGAAAGTAAGAGAAGAGTAGATGAGGAATTTGGAAGGAATCTGAGTGTAAAATGGAGGGAGAGTAAGAAACTGTTCTGGAAAGAAGTCAAGAAAGTTAGGGAAGGTAGCAAGGGAAACAGTAAGGGTGTGAAAGATAAGAATGGGAGAATGCTAGCCGAGAAGCAAGAGAGAGTCGAAAGATGGAGGGAGTACTTCAGTGAGTTGCTAAATGAAAGGAATGAAGAGCCAGCAAACATAGCTGGATATGGTATGGGAGGGAGAAGAAGAGAAGTAGTGGAGGAGGAGGTGGGGATCAGGAGTTCAGAAGTGTGGGAAGCCATGAAAAGAGTGAAGTTGGGGAAAGCACCAGGAACAGATGGAGTGTGTGGGGAAATGTTGAGGTATGGTGGTGAGATAGTGATAGAATGGGTATGGAAAATGTGCAAACTAGCATGGGAGAAGGGGAGTGCACCCGATGACTGGAAGACTGGCATAATAGTCCCCCTATATAAGGGCAAAGGGGAAAGAGGGGTGTGTGGTAACCACCGAGGAATATGTCTTCTAAGCGTAGTAGGGAAGGTATACAGTAGGGTAGTGATTGAGAGAGTGAGAGTGAGAACGGAGAAATGGATAGGCGACGAGCAGGGAGGCTTTAGGAAGGGAAGAGGATGTGTAGATCAGATTTTTACCCTGAATTGTGTTGTGGAGAAGTATCTGGAGAAGAAACAAAAGGTGTATGTTGCCTTTATGGACTTGGAGAAGGCCTATGACAGAGTGGATTGAGAAGGTTTGTGGAAAGTACTTAGAATATACGGAGTAGAGGGCAAGTTGCTGAAAGCAGTGAAGAGCATGTATGAGGGTGCAAAGGCGGCAGTACGTGTGGAGAGTGAGCAGAGCGAGTTCTTTGACCTGAATGTTGGTTTGAAACATGGGTGTGTGATGTCCCCGTGGTTGTTTACTGTATATATGGATGGAGTTATGAAAGAAATACTATCAAGAGCAGTGGATGTTGGTGTATCGCTGAAAAGGGAGGGAATTGAGTGGAAGCTACCTATACTGCTGTTTGCGGATGATACAGTTCTGATGAGTGATAATGAATGGGAGTTGCAGGGTCTGGTAAATGAGTTTGGAACAGTGTGCGAAAAACGGAATTTGAAGGTAAATACGGGGAAGAGCAAGGTTATGGTCTTCGAAAGGGGTGAAGTCACAGAGTGTGAGGTGAAGCTGAACGGTCAGGCTATGGAGATCGTCAACTCTTTTAAGTATCTGGGCAGTGTGTTGAGTAAAGATGGGACTATGGATGAAGAGGTGCGGGAGAGGGTACAACAGGGGAAGAGGGTTGTAGGAACGCTAAAAGCAGTAACAAGAAATAGGGTGGTCAGTATGGAAGTGAAGAAGTCCTTGCATGACAAGTGTGGTAATCCCGACACTGACTTACGGAAGCGAAGCATGGACGTTGGTTGAGAGACTCAGACCAAGAGTGAGAGCAGTGGAAATGAATTACTTAAGGAGTGCGTGCGGAATTACATGGAGGGATAGACAGACTAATGAGGAAGTAAGAAGGAGGTGTGGTGTGGAGGTAGATGTGCTGGAAAGTGTGAAAAGGAACAACTTGAGATGGTTCGGCCATATGGAACGTATGGAAAGCGAGAGAATGACTAAGAGGGTGTACGAGAGCGAGGTGGAGGGACAGAGGGGGAGAGGTAGACCGAATATGAGGTGGAAGGATGGAGTGAGGAACTACATGAATGAAGGCGGTGCTGGTTGGGGGGAGGGGCGTCGACTGACTGGGGACAGAGGTGCATGGGGGCGGTTCGTTCGTGGCCACCCCTTCGGGGATCACGGCGTCAGGCAATAGATAGATAGATAAATAGATACTTTTAAATCTCTAATTGTCACAAAACCCTCACCAGGTTGAGTTCCTCTTGGCCCGGCACCCCCTGGGGGTGATGATCATGGTGTTTGTACCCACCCTCATGTTGGTGGTCATCGGTTACTCTACACTACACGTCAAGCTGGCCCTAACGCAGGTACACGCAATTTATCTTCTATGCCCTTCAACCTCAAAGACAAGGTTGTTGTTTTTGTTGTTGTTCCCCAGGATGTCTGGCCAAGCAGCCCCAAGGTCCCAAGCGAGGCCAAGACCATAACCAAGTGCCTCCACAGAACCCTCCCAGCTTTACCACGAAGAAAGCCCAGGTGACCGAAGCCGCTCCCAGGCGAGGGGCTGAGGAGGGTGCGGAAAAGCCCGGGACACCCAAGCCCCACCCAGGGCCTAGTGCCCCTTAACAATTATAAAGGGAAAGTTGGGGGGCAAATGAAAAATGTGACGCTTTGGCTCCCAGTCTGCCAGTCTCTAGGTTGGCAGTAGATAGGTCAATCCACGGAAGAGACGCCGCCACTCGAGATCTAGAAAATATATAAGCGAAAGGAACAGTCAGAGTAAGCTATGGGTATGGCAGAGAATGCTCAACTCTCACTCTGATAGACCAGCCCATCACCACATGACTAGAACCCAATCCTCTCAGCATCAGCTAAGAAAGGCCCTAGAAAGCCGCCTTTGGGGGGGAGGGGGGGATAGCTCCCCTATTTTAACCCCTTTCGAGGTTGGGCACCCACCCTCAGGACAAGATTATCAGCTGTAGTTCTAAGTAGGCACCAAAACATTTCAAAGTCAACACATAAGTGACTGAAGTCTGTGCCACTCTATATCAGCCAGCACGTTAATCTCAGTGGCTATGTACATCAACTGTTGCTTGTGTCTCATTAATCTATCTTCCAGGTTCGTGTGATCGTGAGCCTGACCACCTTGTTGGTTCTGTACACCTTGTTCAACCAGACCTCCTCCTCCCTGCCCCAGACCTCCTACATCAAGATGGTAGACGTGTGGTTCTTTGTCTGCATCTGCTTTCTCTTTCTCATCATCCTCTTCCACATCTACGTCGAGAAGCTCAACCACCGCCAGGGGGAGGACAAATCGGTGGGTAATCTACTATATAAAGGGCACTTTGTGTCTGTTTTTTTCACGAACTACTCCATCAGTTTTCAAGATGGAGAGCCCATATTTGTCATGCATACTAAGGGGGTGCAACCATAGGTTTTAATGGGGGGGGGGGGTTAAGATGGAGAGCCCATACTTGGCATGCATACTAAGGAGGTTTTAAACTATTTTTTTTGTTCCCTCATCCTCCAGGGGAGGGGTCGAGGACTTGAATTCATCAAGCGCATATTACAAACATATCTTGCTTTATTCCAGATAGTCAAGGTGTGGTCCAATTCACCACAACTGACCGAAGACACCCCCCCCCCCCCCCCCCTGCTAGGAAGGTATATGTAACGGCTGATGCGGTGTTGGTGGTTGTGATCCTTGCATTAATCAAGCACATATTACGAGATAACTTGCTTATTCCAGATAGTCAAGGTATGGTCTAAGTCACCCCAACCGACCGAAGACCCCCCTGCCAAGAAAGCATACGTGATAGCTGACGTGGTGTTGGTGGTGGTGAGGATGAAGGTGGTGAAATCTTGTCTCTTTGTTTACATCTTCGTTTTCACTGAGCGTATACTTCTTTATTCCAGATAGTCAAGGTGTGGTCTAATTCACCCCAACCGACCGAAGACCTCCCCGCTAGGAAGGCATACGTAACGGCTGACGCGGTGTTGGTGTTGGTGAGGATGAAGGTGGTGCCCGCTTGTCTCTTTGTTTATATCGTTATCTTCACCGTGATCATGGCAGTCGGTAGCAGCTGGCAGACACAGTACTGGGACTGACCACTAGGAGCGATAGTTTCCTGTTTGGTGACTCGGTAATTTCTGTTTCTTTTTTCAAATCAGTATTATCTAATTCTTGTTATCAATTTTTGTAATAAAAATCTGAGATAAAATTAATTTATGGTTTGTGTTCATATTTCCCCTCAGATAGGCTACAATTTTTCTATTAAGATGGATGTTAAGGCATACGTCAATAAGCAATAAAGTAAATTGAAGGGGAATATGTTACGCTACGCTTGGCCACGGGGTAAACATCTGTGTTAAGTAACTAACTCGGGTGAGTTATCCAGCCTGGTACACAGGGGCTACTGAATATCCCAAATTACCACAGTTTACGTCCCTGGATGGGATGTCACAAATGTCAATTAACTGCAGGTCAACAAGGAAGCCTTCCCAGAATTTCTTCAAACTAAATAATACCCAACCAGAACCCCTTCAAACTAAATTTGTAAAAAAAAAAAAAAAAAAATCATTCAGACACTTGCTTAATCTTTCAAGAGTGCCTGAATGAGGCCAAATATAACGGAAATATCCGGAAATATGCCCGCAGCGTAAGTGTTAAATAGGGCCTCCAGAAATATGCCAAGTGTTAAATAGGGCCTCCAGAAATATGCCCGCAGCGTAAGTGTTAAATAGGGCCTCCAGAAATATGCCCGCAGCGTAAGTGTTAAATAGGGCCTCCAGAAATCAGCAGGCTTCGAACTATCTCACTGAACGATTTTTACTACCACAGATACTTTTCAAACTGCACAAAATTGTCTAAATATAGCTATAGAAGAAAAATAAATAAGACGTCGCCGGTACAGAAGGAGTTAAAAACCAGGAGGTGCCATTAAGTTAAAGGCGTGTCTTCTGGACCCCCTTCTTTCTCTCAGGTTTAGCCCCATTAGCTTGGAGATTTTAAGACAGTCGCCCCATTATCAAAACGAACGAAATGTAAATATTAGGTAAACCATTAAGGAGCTAGGTGCTTGGTTTTTGGGTCTACATATTTATTTATTAATATATTTTTGAGTTTCCTCGCTAGACCTCCATCAAATTTAGAAAAACACCCCCTAGACCCCCTTTCAAGATAAATTTGTATTTTGTCAGTAGAAAAATGTCTAAAAATAGAGGCTCGCTTTCGCTCGCCAGGTAAAAATCGACACCAAAAGGCATATAAGGTTTTAATATTGACAAAAAAAGTAGGTGAAAGGTCTCAAAGTCGCCAAACTAACGGAACGAACGTCTAATCGGATGAGTTAACCACTGCATCATAAGAAACAACACTCGTAATTCTATCAAGCGCAAATTATGTCCATGTATAAGATCACGGAGAGAAACATAACTTATGTAAGCAACTGTACATTGCTAATCAGGACCACCCATATAACACTGGAAGAAAGTAGAATGAACACCCGCTGTGAGCTTGTTTGTGGAAGTATACGATATAAACTTTCATTTTCTTTCATAATGCTCCCACGTAAAGAAAACGAATGTTTATGGTAGACTTATCCCCTTGAAGATCATGACGCATTTTAACCACTTTTGTTTACCGGGGACTGTCCTTTTCGTTACATTCTGGCGAATATTAGATTAGTTTATTCAGCTTAGGAAGGACCTTACCTCTAGCAATTACCAAGTTTCGAACTATTTCACTTAAACTTTCTTAATAAGTAGCTAAAATATGAACACATTTATCTCGAAGGGTGGTCTTTGGGGGTGTTCTTTTTAGGTTTGATGGAGGTCTAGGGAGCAAACTAAAAACCTCTCCTTAATAAACAGATGGAACTTCTTCAATAAAACAATCTCCTTCGCTCATGTAGCCTAATGCTAAACGTTATTAAGGGGAGGTTTTTAGTTTGGTCTCTAGATATCCATCAAGCTTAAGATTACACCCCCTTGAGCCCCTTTCAAGATAAATTTGTACATTTTTCGGTAGAAAAATTTCCCGGCTGAAAGCCGGTTCCTCTTAAAATACAGGCTCGCTATCGCTCGCCAGGATAAAATCGACACCTAAATTGCACGAAAGGTCTTAAAATTGACAGAAATGGGTTGAAAGTTCTTAAAATCATGAAAATAATGGGGCGAACGTCTTAAAATTAGAAAAGCAATGGGGCTAAACATGAGGGAGAAAAGAGTCAAGAAAAAACTCCCTCAAGTGGAAATCTCCCCTTAAGCCATTCAGCACCGGGAACGTCCTTTTCACTACATTCTGGCCACTACTAGACGAGTTTATTCAGCTTAGCAAGGACGTCTACCCATTAAAAACGCCTCAGATTATCTCAATTCAATTTTTTCCGCTACCGTATATTCTCCCAAAGCTTCCATAAAATCTTCTAACGGTAGCTCAAATAAAAGAAAACAGAAAAAAAAACTCACCGGTACTGAAAAGGATAAGATAAAGATTGGCTTCTTCAAAGGAAAAAAAAAATAGTAGACTTTTGGGGTAACTCTGTCAATATATATAAGCTGTCATATATAAACAAAATAGTAGACTTTTGGGGTAACTCTGTCAATATATATAAGCTGTCATATATAAACAAAATAGTAGACTTTTGGGGTAACTCTGTCAATATACAGTATATAAGCTGTCATATATAAACAAAATAGTAGACTTTTGGGGTAACTCTGTCAATATATATAAGTTGTCATATATAAACAAAATAGTAGACTTTTGGGGTAACTCTGTCAATATATATAAGCTGTCATATATAAACAAAATAGTAGACTTTTGGGGTAACTCTGTCAATATATATAAGCTATCATATATAAACAAAATAGTAGACTTTTGGGGTAACTCTGTCAATATATATAAGATGTAAGATATAAACAAAATAGTAGACTTTTGGGGTAACTCTGTCAATATATATAAGCTGTCATATATAAACAAAATAGTAGACTTTTGGGGTAACTCTGTCAATATATATAAGATGTAAGATATAAACAAAATAGTAGACTTTTGGGGTAACTCTGTCAATATATATAAGATGTAAGATATAAACAAAATAGTAGACTTTTGGGGTAACTCTGTCAATATATATAAGCTGTCATATATAAACAAAATAGTAGACTTTTGGGGTAACTCTGTCAATATATATAAGCTGTCATATATAAACAAAATAGTAGACTTTTGGGGTAACTCTGTCAATATATATAAGCTGTCATATATAAACAAAATAGTAGACTTTTGGGGTAACTCTGTCAATATATATAAGCTGTCATATATAAACAAAATAGTAGACTTTTGGGGTAACTCTGTCAATATATATAAGCTGTAAGATATAAATAAAAATAGGAAACTTTTGGGGTAACTGTCAATATAAATAAGCTGTCATAAACAATCATAAAAACAAATAGGAGACTTTTGGGGTAAATTTGGAATATATAAAACAAAAATAGGAGACTTTTGGGGTAAATTTGGAAAATATAAAACAAAAATAGGAGACTTTTGGGGTAAATTTGGAATATATAAAACAAAAATAGGAGACTTTTGAGGTAAATTTGGAATATATAAAACAAAAATAGGAGACTTTTGGGGTAAATTTGGAATATATAAAACAAAAATAGGAGACTTTTGGGGTAAATTTGGAATATATGAAACAAAAATAGGAGACTTTTGGGGTAAATTTGGAATATATAAAACAAAAATAGGAGACTTTTGGGGTAAATTTGGAATATATGAAACAAAAATAGGAGACTTTTGGGGTAAATTTGGAATATATGAAACAAAAATAGGAGACTTTTGGGGTAAATTTGGAATATATAAAACAAAAATAGGAGACTTGGGGTAAATTTGGAATATATGAAACAAAAATAGGAGACTTTTGGGGTAAATTTGGAATATATAAAACAAAAATAGGAGACTTTTGGGGTAAATTTGGAATATATGAAACAAAAATAGGAGACTTTTGGGGTAAATTTGGAATATATGAAACAAAAATAGGAGACTTTTGGGGTAAATTTGGAATATATAAAACAAAAATAGGAGACTTTTGGGGTAAATTTGGAATATATATATGAACAAAAATAGGAGACTTTGGGGGAACTTTGTCATATACAGTATATAAAAAATAGGCGACTTTTGGGGGTATCTTTGTAATGCATAAACAAAAATAGGCGACTTTTGGGGTATCTTTGTAATGCATAAACAAAAATAGGAGACTTTTGGGGGTAACTATGTCAATATAAATAAGCTGTCAAATATTTCTCCCACGATTTTATATCCACGACCATAAATCTGGGCTGTCATAGTGAGCGAACTATTGTTGTTGGAATCGACAGCAGTGCATAATTTAGTGTTCACGTATTGTGCATTCGAAATGGCATGTTGTAGCCCGTATGGTTTATTAATATTATATTTTTATATACCAATAATATTAAGGGAGCCCAGACGGTATTGTGCAGCATAATTTACTGGTTCGGCTCAATGGTTTAAGGAGGGTTTTTTAGTTTGCTCTCTAAACCTCTATCAAGCTTAAAAAACACCCCTCAGACCTCCCTTCGATATAAATTTGTACATTTTTCGGTAGAAAAATGTCTCGGCCAAAGGCCGATTCCTCTTACAATACAGGGTCACTACCGCTCGCCAGGAAATAAACCGACATCTAAATGGCACGAAAGGTCTTAATATTAGCAAAGAAATGGGACAAAAGGTCTGAAAATCGCCATACTAATGGGTGAATGTCTTGAAACCTCATAATTAATAGGGCTAAACATGAGGGAGGATGAGGACCCGAAAAATCAACAGCCTCCCCTTAAGCGATCGTCATATTGTGGTATTTCACCTAAACTGTAGAATAATATGGATTGATATTGACAAATTCAGTGCAATAGGACCCAATCTATACGCTAAGATTGCTAAGTTTTGCGTTTGAAGCTTATATAAATAGCTACGAGGATGTTTTTCGCTGTATATACAGCCTGACGGCGTCCCTGTAGTTACCGTGGCACTAAACGATCGGTATATTTGTGCTGTTTCACCTATAATGTAGACTCGTAGAGTAATATGGATTTATATCGACAATTATAATGCAATATGACTCAATCTACACAATTATAATGCAATATGGCTCACTATACACGTTTGCGTTATCATCTATATGAGGAAGCTTATAATTATGAGGAATTATTTTGAACTATTCGGAGGTTTTAGAATGTTTTCGATTCATACCAATCGCCGTGGCATAGGAACAGTGGTTATTTAGCTGAAAGTGGTGTAGCTATCTTAGCATTAATTCACCTAGTTTATGTCTATCCGCAGCCCTTCTCACAATCAAAACACACAATTTTGTAGCAAAATATATATTTCGACGTCATATACTTGAGATATCATTGAGAATAAATGCGAGCCGTTTTGAGGCTGACAATTTACCTCCGTCCAAAGAAGTTGCTTCCCACCCAGTGTGGGCTGCATCCTAGCTACGTCAAACGGCGATATTTGTGTCGGAGAAGGGCGGTAGCTCCGTGTTTGTTGTTTTTTTTTTTGTTTTTTTTTTTGTTTTTTTTGTTTTTTTTGCGGTAGAAGGGCGAAAATTGGCCCAGTGTGATACCCCCTTTAGTGATCCTTTTTAGCAATGACTACCATGTTAAGGGGAGATTTCCACTTAAGGGATTTTTTTTCTTTACCCCTTTCTCCCTCATGTTTAGCCCCATTGTTTTTGAGATTTTAAGACGTTCGCCCCATTAGTTTGGCGATTTTAAGAACTTTCACCCCATGTATGTCACTTTTAAGACTTTTTGTCCCATTTAGGTGTCGATTTTTTCCTGGCGAGCGATAGCGAGCCTGTAATTTAAGAGGAACCGGCCTTCGGCCGGGACATTTTTCTACCGAAAAATGTACAAATTTATCTTGAAAGGGAGTCATGGGGGTGTAATTTCAAGCTTGATGGAAGTCTAGGAAACACACTAAAAACCTCCCCTTAAACTGGATGGCTGCATGACGTCGCCGAAAACTTGAATAAAGCATGATGTTCCCAAACGTATTCATTCTCATTACCTCGCTAATATATATATATATATATATACTATATACTGGGTGATTACAAAATACTCCTAATCACAATCCTTAACGGGTTAAATTAATGAAAACGTTTATTGAATCACCC